>JANAVB010017596.1:3633207-3830743 GCA_029216955.1 Iris pallida | reverse complement strand
TACACCTGAGAGATCCTGCACTGAGGATCTCCAAGTACAAAAAAATTCTGGGTGGGACGATAGAGATCGGGCGGTAGTTGCTCCTTTACTCCGTTGACACTCTGATTGTAAAAGTGGGAGAAAACCTAAGAAAATTGCTAACTCTCGGCTCACTTGCAAGAAGTGCAGCAATTGGCTCTTGAAAATGCTCTCCATTCTGTATTTTGTAGAGGGATGGGGCCCCCCTTTTATAGTCGTTCTTGAGCTGGAATGATATTATACGCCCATGAGAAAACACGCTAGTTTTTATGTAGGCACATAGTCCTGCTTTGGGTGTATAGGATGTAGGTGCATACAGGCTGTAAGATCGTGGGTTGGTCGTGGTGTTGACGTGGCTGCATGCTTCGGTGCACCGACTTCTCGTGGAGACTGACGTGGCCGTGCGCTTCGGCGCATGTTTTGATCGTGGCTTTGACTGAGTCAGGCTTGGGCGCATAGCCATGTCTCAGGCTATGCGCCCTCCTTTTGAAGGAGCTAGTCTTGGGCGCATGAAACTTCACTGGCTGGGCACATTGAGCTTCACTAACTGGGCGCATGGAGCTTTATTGACTGGGCGAATGAAGCTTCACTTGCTGGGCGCATAGTGCTTCACTAGCTTTGGGCCCATAGAGCTTTATTGCTAAAAAAATTTATGCTTCTACAAGACCCCCTTCAAAGTTTTCGATACTTGAACAAGTTCGAAATACTTTGAAAGAAGCATGGATCGTCTTCTCGTGATGCAATGGGTGCATAGCACGGCTCTCTCATTTGGGCACATAGTGTTTGGCCAGCCTGTCAGAGAGATACGACTGTTGAGATCTTCCTCGAAATTCGAACTTACAGATTCATCGGAGTGGAATTTGAAGCAGTCCAACCTTCATACGTCGTCCACATCAACAAGTGACAGTCGTATAGTGTGCAGGAAGCTAATTCTTCACGTGGGCACATAGGCCATTGTGGGCACATACAACGCAATGGGCGCATGGGCGAATAAAGCAAGTGGGCGCATAGGAAGTGGGTCGTGCCTATAAATAGGCCCTGAAGGATGGAGAAAGCTCATTATTTCCTTCTCTTTGAATTTTTCAGAAAACTCATCTTCTTTCTTTGAGAACAATGTCTCCCAAGGTTGCCAAGAGATCCGTGAAGGGCAAGGGGGCTGCACCGAGTGGTTCTCCTTCTGTGGCAGCGTCTTCGGCAGTCCAGGACCCGATTCTGAGTGAGGGCATGCTTGAAAAACAAAGTCTCCAGCGTTAATTTACGATGCTCAGACTTTTCTTCTGCCGGAGCGCTTGCGCCTAAGGCAACATACTTCTGTGAGCATCATTATGCGCCCACAGAAGTCATACGCCAACATTATGGTGTGCTATACGCCCACGTGTTGCCATGTTATGCTCCCTCTAAGCTGTGGCATGTTATGCGCTCAAAACTTAGTTTTTCCTGCAGTTTCCTGAGTCTGACTTTCTTTCTGCCCTTACAGTAAACATATTTGTCCTAGAGCTTGGTAGTATCCCTTTCGATTCTACTTGCCACATTCTCAGTACGAGCCTTATAACCAACATGGTCAGCGATGTTCAGGCAAAGATCAGTCATGACCAACCTACTGAACGGGCGATCGCCATAATTGATCATGAGAAAACTTTTCTAAAGCAGATAATGAATGACGAGAAGCTCGGAGGGTCATACAGTTGGAAGAAGCCGTAGTTCCTATTTGGTGACAGCATAGGATTTGAGGATGATGTGACGATATGTCAGGAAGAATCTTTGGTAGTTATGTTGAATGACCAAAGAATAGGGCTGCCATCAATGAAGCGCCAATACCATCTGTCAGCGTTTGCTGATCTAGCTATACAGAGGCAAATGAAATGGGACCTGACTCCTGAACTGCCCGGGGTTGTTTCTTGCAGGATCCAGTTCAACTCTGGTGACCGGAAGAAGGACACATTCAAGTGTGTCAAGGGTTCCACATCCTACTCCATGAGGAGGCTACAACCGGGTATTATACTGAACGATGTCCCGACTGATCTTCATTCCTATGCTGCTGAGACTCTCTCCAATTTGATGTTATCGAAGGAGTCATATCTGGAAGGGAAGATGCGGCAGGAAGGCTAGAGACATCATGTTTCGTTCTGGAGTGACCTTACTGGATAGGTGCTCTCGACTTATGAGGCCACCTTAAAAGCTGCCGGTCTTTTCTTTGCCATCAGAGCCACTCAGTATGGCGTCAAGGTTAACTGGCCGATGTTCGTCTCCTTGGCAGAGCTGTACAACCATCGTACGTGCACCTTCTTTACTCCGGGCGGGAATGGGTTTGGCTCTTCATGAGATACAGGCGGTATCCAAATTTCTCTGGGGGTGGAGCCGTATGCAGAATATGTCCCCAGTGATGCAGCGATCTTAGATTTGGAGAAGGAGATCTCTGATATGAATGTGTACAAGGAGTTACTTTGTCACTTTTTCATTTGTTACCATACTACGAAGAAGGGTAAGACCGAGGGGTCCATCCCACATACGAGGTCTTGGACCAACTATGTTTTCACCAGAAAAGGGAGGAATGACCCAGTCTCCTTCTCGACGCTTAAACCCTTGACAATCTCTAAGATAGATCGGCTGATGACAGATCACGGAGCTACGAATACCGAAGATAGGGATGATCCTGAGGGAAATTCCCTGATTTATTATTTCTTCAGACAAACCGAGTTCAAGATATCAGAAAAGGTGGTGCTTGCCGCTTTCCTGATGATATGGCTTCGTTACTGCATAGTCCCTAGCGGTTCAGGGTCTATTGAGAGAATCAGCCGGGGGATGATACTTCTGGCTGTAAGGCTGGCCTTTGGACACCGTCTTGCATTGCTTCCTGCGATGGTTTGTGCCATCCAACGGGGTTTGCATCATTTTGTTGTGAATGCGATAACATCCGGAGGCACGAAGGACTTTGCTAGGACTGAGTTACCCTTCCACTATCTGATGGGGTGGCTGGTACAGCATTGTCCTAAATTGATGAACGTCGGGCTGATGGCAGATTCTTTGGCGGGAGATGCCTTCATTCGGAGGTTCAGAGACACGAATTGGACTGTTACAGGGGTTCCTGCTTGCAGGAGGGCATTGAGTTTTCTACATAATTACAAATTCTTTAGGGTATCGCCTCTATCTGGTAGTGGTCGTACGGGAGACACCCTAGCAGATGAGGGAGCACTCACTACTAGCCTCCCTATTGGAGCATTTTGTTGGCTCCAGTCCATTAAGCCTTCCCATTTGGTACTTAGGATAGGAACCATGCTTTCTTGGAATCTTACTTGCCAAGCCGCTTTGTACGACAATTCGGCTATAGCCAGCTTCTCTGGGCAATCACAGTCCTCATCTCCAGTCGATAGGAAGTCTGATCGACGTGGCGTGTGCATGAGGCTACTACAATGCTGGATGTACAGGGGCAATTTTTACTCTACCCGAAGATAAACCCGACACCCATATTTCTTTGCTACTGCTAAGTTCTATATCAAGGTCAATACCTTTCTTTCTGGGTATGACCGTGAGCAAAGTTTTATATCGGGGACCAACCTTGCCCTACCCTTACTGATATAGGACGAGCGTACAATGGGGAGTAGCAGAAAGGAAGTCATCGCACCCACAATTATACCAGCTGTAGCGTCGCAACAGAGAGTTGTTGTTGAATAGCCTATCATTGCAGCGCCTCAGAGAGAGGACACTGAATAACTTCTTCCTACCATTCCTTATAAAAGGAAGGCCTCCACTGAGCTGGTGCTACGGCCAAAAAGGACAAAGGTGGTTGTTTCCCGGAGAAAGAAGGTTGCGGATGTGGGTGCCGGTTCGCCTCCTCCCAGAAGGTCTTCTCGACAGACGGCGTTGCAGGCCATTGCCATTCGAAAGGTAGACCCTTTCCTAGACTCCGTAGCCGTTCTGGTCAAGCCTTTGGGAGCTTTCTCACCTTTGCGTTTGTCCTTTGCACAGGACCCTAAAGTCGTAGCAAAGGCAGGTGCCTCCTCATTAGAGGACGTGGATGTGACGTTAGAGCCCCCTGCTCATCCTCGACTGATGGATGAGGGCGGGTCTTCTTCGGTTGTAAGACTTGAACGACAGGGTGATCAGGGCGAAGGTCCAGACCCTGACGGCGTTCAGAAGATCATTTTTTCCTACGACATATCTGTGGGGGATATGTCTGCGATAGGAACTGCGATGAAAGAGCTGGACGAGAACCAAGTCCAATCGGCTCTTCCTCCTATGGGTACGTTGCCTTTGCGCCTTTCTTCGGATAAGATTTTTAGACTTTGATTTTGCGTTACTCCTCGTGAGGCTGACCACATCTGTGTGTTCCCTTGTAGACAAGAGGAAAGAACCCCTCGCGAAGATAGTCCCCGCCATTGGAAGAGGGACATAAGTTGTTCCTGGCTAATCCAAATCCACTGTTGCAGAGGGAGCTACTAGCGAGCCTGTATCGGCTACAGAAAGAGAGATGGAGCAGTCTGCTGTAGAAGCATAAAATTTTTAGCAAATCAAGCCTTATGTGCCCAAAGCCCGAGGAGGATATATGCGTCCATCACCCTGTGAAGCTATATATGCCCATCACCCCATGAAGCTATATGCGCCCCGTATCCTATGAAGCTATATGTGCCCATCATCCTGTGAAGAAGGGCGCATAACCTGAGACATGGCTATGCGCCCAAGCCTGACTCAGTCAAAGCCATGATCAAAACGTGCTCCGAAGTACACGGTCACGTCAGTCTCCACGAGCAGTCGTACACCGAAGCATGTGGCTACGTCAACACCATGACCAACCCACGATCTCGTAGCCTGTATGCACCTACATCCTTTGTGCCCAAAGCAGGACTATGCACCCACATAGAAACTAGCATATTTCCTTATGTGGGCGCATAACATTATTCCAGTTCAAGAACGACTATAAAATGGGGGCTACATCCCTCTTCAAAGGACAGAACAGAGAGCATTTTCAAGAGCCAAATTGCTGCACTTCTTGCCAGTGAGCCGAGAGTTAGCAATTTTTTAGGTTTTCTTCCACTTTGTAATCGGAGTGTCAACGTAGTAAAGGAGCAACTACCGCTCGATCTCCATCGTCCCATTCCCCAGAATTCTTTTTTGTACTCGGGGATCCTCAGCGCAGGATCTCTCAGGCGTACTCGTTTTTTGGTGCCTTGTGCTAATAAAAGAAAAGGCAGTATTTTTTTTCTTTTTTGTGTGTGTCCACACCTGCTGAGGGGGCTGTTGCTGAATCTGCTCCCGTTCTGGCTGAGCTTGTGGAAGAAACCAGGCCCGATGCTGCTCGGGGCCTTGACATTATTCCTCTTGAATAGTCCGGGCCTGCTTTGGTATTCCTGAAACCAAGGTTGATGGCGCAGCCCAGGTTGGAGTTGAGCAGGCCGAAGGTACAAAATTATGATTCTTTCATCTTTTCTCCCTCTTTTTGGTTATTGATTTATATTGTTTTCTTTGTCAGGTTCGGCTTCTTGCCAGGTGTTCCTTCCAGAAGTGGAGAAAACTTTCTAAGCCTCCTCTCTAACTACCTCCTCTGAAGATGAGGAGATGGCCCAGGAATTTATCAAAGCTTTCTACTCTGTACTGAAAGTGAAGCTTCCTGGAATCCTAAATTGGAATGCCGTCTTCGGCCCTATGAGGGCTGTTGCCGAATGCCAAGTAGCGGCCCTCGAGAGCATTGCCGCCCATGAAGAGCGGGCCAACGCTCTAAGGAAAGTTTTGAATGACCTGGAGGGTCAGGTGGCCAGGTTCCGGGATGCCAAACAGCGGAGCCCGACGTCGCTGTTCCCTGCAGAGGATGAGGCTTTGATGACGGCTCTTGCGGAGGAGAAGGCTACCTTCCAGGATCGGAAGGACGCCCTCGTTCAGGAGATTGGTGAGCTGGCTGACCAGTATGGCCAGTTCAATGCTGCAAGTGAGGCATGTGCTGCCTCGAAGAACAGACTGGCTGTGCAAATCACTGAGAACTACAATCACATTACGCAGATCAAGAATAAGATCGTCCAGCTGGAAGCTGACTTGCTGGCGGCGACACCTGAACAGCAGGAATATTTGTCCCTGGCTGCCATGACTGCCATCACTTCTGCCCGTTTAGAAGAACAGCTGGCGAAGTTGGAGGGGGGGCATCAGAGTTTGATCCTCTTTGAAGATGAAGCCGCTCGTCAAGAAGAGGCACGGCGTTGAGCTGTTGTGAAGTTTGAAGCCGAGATTACAGCTCTGAGGGACAACATCAATCGCCTGTGTATCCGGTAGATTTTTTGTAACTTTCTTCTTCTTCTTTTTGGCCGTCACGGCTCTTGTACCTTTTTTCCGTCTTTTGATAGTCGTTTAAGTACAAAATAAAGAATCTTTTCAGAAGTGAATGTGGTTTTGTGAAATATCGATGCTAGAGGTAATGTGGACGTAGTAAGGATATTTTTGGTGGGTATTCCGCTGGAGAATTTTGATGTGGACCTATTATCCATTTTATATTCAAGTTATTTGAATACAGATAATAAGTTGAATGGAGTTGCTAGTAGAGGTAATATGGACATAACAGGAGAGGATGTTCTATATCTGACTAGAGGTAATATAAACGTGGAAAGATATATAACATTAGGGGGGAGTGGATAATTCAGAGGTAATATGGACGTGACTAACCTTGATAACTGCTTTACTCAGAGGTTATGTGGACGTGGCAAAACATTTAATTATTCCGCTAGGGAAAATAACTATAAGAAAATAATTCAGAGGTAATATGGACGTGACTTGTTTTCGTCAAACCGACTTTGGATAGAGTAAAAAATAGAGATGATTCAATTGGAGAAATATTTTAGTGGACCTATTATCCAGGGCGTATTCAAGACTCTTGAAATACGGATAATAGTTAGTAAATTTTTTTTTGAATCATATAAATATCGTTCTGTACATTTACATGACTAAACATATGTGAACATTATGTAAAAGAGGTTACACATAGTATTTCTTCAGGAACTTACCATTGATAAGCATCATGAGCAAGTCACCATCGGGCTTGGTTAGCCGGTATGCACCGCTAGAATCCACCGATTCTATGACAAAAGGGCCTTTACATTTAGGCTGGAATTTTTTTTTAATTTTTTGCAACATGTCCATTGTTCTTCTTACTGCTAAGACCAGATCGTCCACTTGGAAGATCCTTTCCCTTACTTTTTATTGAAGGCTCTGGAAAGGCGTGCTTGGTATAGTTCAATGCGCTGTTGAGCTAACAAGCATTTTTTGTCTAGCGCTTCAAGCTCTTGGAGTTGCAGACGGTAGCTTTCTTCGGTAGTCAGCTCGTTGCCTAGGGCTACTCGAAGAGAAGAAATCTGGATTTCTAGGAGAAGGACTGCTTCGCTTCCATAAACAAGAGAGAATGGCATACTGTCTATTGGAGTCCGGATCGTTGTACGATAGGCCCATAGACATTCATCGAGCTTCTCGTTCCAGTCGCGCTTGCTCGAAGACACGAACTTCTTGAGAAGTTTTATGATGGTTTTGTTGAAGGCCTCTGCTAGCCCGTTAGCTGCTGGATTGTAAGCAGTAGAGGATATGTTCTGGATTTTGTTCCTATCACAGAACCGATAGAACGCATGGCTTGGGAACTGTGGACCATTATCACAGATGATCCTGCGAGGAAGGTCGAAACGGTAGATGATGTAATGTTTGATAAAACTGATCACGTTTGACGTCTTCACTTCAGTGAACAGTATAGCTTTCGCCCATTTGGAGAATTAATCGGTTATGGCTAGGGTGAACCGATGTCCTTTGGGGATGGCGGGCTGATTGGTCCTATGACGTCCATGTCCCAGGCTTTAAACGGCCAAGATGCTGTCGTCGGGTGTAGAAACTCCGAAGGTTGATGAATAAAATTGGCGTGGAATTGATAAGCTCTATATTTCTTTATATATTCAACAGCATCTGCTATCATTTTGGGCCAGTAATAACCTATTCCATTGAGGAGGTCTTGTAATTTAGGGCCTGGTTGATGTGCACCACAAACTCCATCGTGAGCCTCCCGAAGTGCATGTTTGGCTTATGTGTCTGATAAGCATCGTAACAGTTGCCCGTCGTAAGAGCGTCGGTACAGCATTTTGGTAGCTGTGTCGTAGTAAAATCTGAGGGATCGCCTTGGATGGATACTGCTTCCTTCGGGTCCCCAGGGAGGATTCCATAGACAGCGTAGTCTATGAAGGGAAATCTCCAGTCTTTGACCTCGACGTTTGTTCCCGCTGCATAACTGTGATGAATATACAAGGATTTTTTCACACAGAATAGTTCTCGACCAGACACTGTGATCGACTGCTGAGTATTGGTTGGAACGGTCAAGGAAGCAGCGAGACCGGCTAGAGCATCTGCTTCTATATTATGTAGTCTTAGCACGTGCTAGATGAAGAATCCAACGAAAGTAGATGCAAACTTGATTGTTGCTTTGTGGTAGGGGATGAGATCTTCGTGGCAAACTTCATAATCCCTTCGGACCTGACTAACTATTAGCTTAGAATTGCCGTAAGCTTCTAGATAGTCAGCTCCCAGTCGCTTTGCCAGTTGTAGAACGATTAATAGAGCATTATATTCGGCCATGTTGTTGGTGCATGGTTCTACGCAAGAATATACACGGTGTATAACCAGATGATCAGGTGACACGAGCACGACACCTACTCAAGCCATGATATTTCCTTTAGGTCATGTTCTAGATGCACCGTCAAAGAACATTCGCCAAATAGGGATTTCTTTAGTTGTAGTGTTAGACTCCACTACTTCGTCAGGGATTTCATCGTAGAGTTTGGACTATTTGGGCACCGGATGAGCTGCTAGGCAATCAGCTAATGCTTGGCCTTTTACTGCCTTCTGAGGAACAAAGATCATATCGTATGGAGTCAACAGCATTGCCCATGTAGCTAAACAGGAATTAAGAGAGCTTGGTTTAGTCATGAGTATTCTGAGAGGGTTGACTTTAGATATAATATGGATAGTCTGTCCAGTCTCATAGTGGCGTGTCTTCTGGATGACAAATACTAGTACAAGGCATTCCTTCTCCACCGGTGTGTATCTGTGGTCGGCACCAACCATTGTGCGGCTGAGGTAGTAGATTGTCTGTTCATGGCCGCCTTCATTCTTCTGAGCTAATAGGGCACCAAGAGAATGGTCCATAGCGCGGACATATAGTAAGAAGAGCTTCCCCATTATTGGAGCTACCAATACTGGAGGGCTTGTAAGATACGCCTTGATGTCGTCGAATACGCATTTACATTATTCAGTCCAGACAAAAGATATGCCTTTTTTTATGAGCTGAGTGAATGGTTGATACCTTCCAGAGATGTTCGAAATGAATCGACTGATGTAGGCTATCCTTCCTTATAGTTCGCGTAGCTTTGAGGTTTCTTGGGGGATGCATATCGATGATAGCCTTCACTTTCTTCGGGTCCAGATGTATACCCTTCGAAGTGATGAAACAACCAAGGAACTTGCCGTTGGAGACTCCCAGAAAAGACTTGGTTGGATTCATCTTGAGTTGGTGTGCACGCATTAGTTCGAACATCGTTCTCAAGTCTTGGAGGTAGTTGTCCTTGAGACAACTATTAACTGCGATATCATCTACGTAGCACTCCACAGTTTTGCACAAATGGTCACAAAAAATTGTGTTCATGGCTCGCTGGTATGTTGCCCCTGCATTCTTCAATCCGAAGGGCATCACCGTATAGCAGTATACCCCAAACGTTGTTCAAAATTATGTGTGCTTCTCATCGTCGGGGAACATCTTGATCTAGTTGTAGCCTGAGAACCCATCCATGAAGGATATTTGCTCAAAGCCGCAAGTATTGTCGATCATTACATCGGTGATCGGTAGAGGGAACTCGTCCTTCGGACATGCAGAGTTCAAATCATGGTAGTTGATACAGATTCGAACTTTACTGTTCTTTTTCATAACTGGGGCGATCTTGGCAACCCAGTGTAGGTGTTGTTCTTCGTGAATGAATCCACTGGCAATGAGCTTCTTGACTTTATTCTCGATGGCTTCCATGACGTCTGGTCAAAATCGTCGTTGTTGCTGCTTCTCCAGCTTAGCTTTAGATGAAATATTCAGGCGGTGCATAGTAACTTTAGGGTCCAAGCCTGGCATGTCTTCTTAGCTCCATACGAAGACGTCGATGTATCTCTTATAAGCTGTATAAGAGATTGGTGTTCGTTGTTAGATAGACTTTTGCTGATGAAGATTGGTTTGAAAGATGCTTCATCTCCTCGATTGACTTGGATGACTTCGTCTTCGGTAGGTGGTTCTCGTTGTTCGAAGCGCAGCTCCCACCTGGTATCTATCTTTTGAGCCCATTGTTCAAGCTCGATTGATTGGTCATCGTCTGCGATTTGGTCAACGGAAACCATGTTGATGGACAGAGTTGTATAGAATATGTCGCCAATACTGGAGTCTGAGTCCCAGAGAGAGGAATCAGAAGAATGAGAACAATGATCTGCTTCATTATCTGATCTTTCGGAAGTTGTTGGAGGAGTGACATAACCCAAACCAACACCGCTTCGTTGATAGTAGTTCTCGTGTTTGCCGAGAGGAGCAAAGTGTCGTATTGGCAACCGTCGTCCTCGGCCGTAATTTAGCCCTTTGCCGCTTTTGATGTCATATCCTATGTTCTGGATGATATTCTTGGCCTGCCAACTATACCGAAAAAGTTGCATTTTCAGAGTCATAGTCAGCGTCTGTGTTGCGCTTGGGACAAGTAGGGTCTGGAATGAACTTTTTTTCGCCAATTATACGATCGAAGATGATTAGTTCTTCATCCTTCTTTTTGGCTGGAATGATGAAGTAGAGGATATCTTCTGGGTAAACTTTTTTCCTACAGATGAGGCATCGTGACAGGCATGCAGAGGTGTGGTCATATGTCGTTCTCTAGAGCGTATATCGTATCTATGTAGTGGTTTACAGATTGATAGACATCGGAGTAATTCAAAGATAAACCTTTACTAAGGAAATATGCAAGTTCTTCTTTAGGGATAACATCATCCGCTGAAGGTACATTATTATGAGCATTGATATACTCATTGAGAGGATCATCATCTGGAAAAGGAGCCACAGTCTTGGTCGAGTTCACCACGTAGGGTAATTTTTTAGGATTGTGAGGACGGACATCAGTAGGTTCCTTCCGGGATATCTTGCTGAGAGTGATGGTCACTGGCTTGACCTTGTCAGTGTTCTTCTTTTTCACCCAGATTGTGAGAGGCTTTGGAGTACTTTTTGGAGTAGTACGTCCTTTGACTCGAATAATTAGGGGACCATCATTGGAGGATGGACTTACTTCAGCTTTATTGTCAGCTTTGTTGCCATCATCCTTGGGGGGCTAAGATTGGGAAAGTACCGAATCCCCATAGTAAGCTTCGATGCCCTTAAAAGGATCGACATCAGCAAACTCCGTCTTCTCGACACCATCGCTGTTGACGTACTTGAAGCACTGGTAAAATGTGGAAGGAACAATCATGTTCTCGTGTATCCATGGACGTCCCAACAAGACGTTGTAGGATACATTGGCATCGATCACATAGCAGAAAACCTCCGTTCGGAGATCACCGATCTGGCATTTCAGACGGATCTTGCTTAGCGGATGGCTTTGACCAGCATTGAAAGCCATGATAGTCATGTTAGTTGCAGATAGCTTGTACAGAGGGATTCCCAGAATTTGAAGCAAACTTCTAGGAATGATGCTGAAGGAGGATCCTGGATCGATGTGCATGCGGTCCACCTTGGTCGCCCCGATATACCCTGTATAGTATAGGGGTCTATCATGACGATTATTTTTGAGTAGCATGTCCTCCTGTAAAAAGGTGATGATGGGCACCACTTCCATAGTACTGTGGTAGTGGGGACAGAAAATAGGATCTTCAGTGGGGGCATTGACTTCAGCAAGGTAATAGTCGGCATGTTGTAATGCCTCACTTAAAGCCTTCCGTATTTCTTTGGAGAGCCGTAATAGATCGAACAGAGACAACCTGGCAGGTGTATTGGCTAGCTGAGCTAGTATGTCAAAGTTGTACGGCCGATCCATACCTTCGGGAGCTGGAGCCTTCAGAAACTTGTCAAATTGCGTCTCTGCTTGGCTTTGTCCGTAGTTGGAGGCTTAGACGGGCCGGCTTCTGAGCTTGTGGGGGCAGCAGGAGCTTGAGGAGGTACTGTTTCTTCTTGTGCGGGATCCTACATTCGAAGATAAGTCTTCCCCGATTGTATCTCGCCAGATAGAACCTCGTAGATGGGAGAGGCTACCACATGGAATGACTTGTACTTCTTGTCCCTTTTTGCTTTGGGAGGTACTACCCCCTACGTCACATCTTGTACAAGGTCCGGATAGACCCACATGATCTCACCATATTCAGTCGTGAGTGGGACCAAGGTCGAGTTGCGAGCTAGCGATAGGTTGACGACTTCCATTATTGCCTTGGGAATCGGGACCACGCCGTCTGGGACTTCTGTGGGAGGAAAGTCGCCAAACTGAAGAGAGATCATGTTAGAAGGTAATATCTTATCTTCAGCTTCGAGGTTGATAACTTAGCTGTCAATAAGCTATTGTGTCTTCTTCTTCAGGACGATGCAGTCCATGGTGGAGTGATACACGTACTGATGATAGAAACAGTACTTGGGATCGTTGAGTTGGCTCGCCTCTGCAGGACGTCGTGGTGGAGGCAATGTTAGCTTATTACCCTTCATCAATGTGTGAAAGATAGTAATGACATCATCTTCGTCAAAGGGAAAGGTCTTCTTAGGCTTGTCGGAGGCGCCCTGAGAATTGGAAGCTTCTTTGGATGTATCGACCTTCAGGACTTCTTTCCCTTTTCTCCCACCAACGGGGATAGTTTAAGGATGCTTGTCCTAATTTTCGAATTTGGGTGTTTTTAACCCCAGTAGTTCTAGGTTAGGAACGTCGTTCTCAGCAGCATCAGCGGCCCCAATAAAAGCGGGCTATGTATCATACTTATGTATACCCAGACAAAACTTTACTGTAGGAAGAAAGTTATGTCGACAAGTATCCATAAGTTCTGAGTCTGGTATGCCAAAGGGCATCTTCAGTGCTTGCCGCATGAAGCGTTCGATGAAGGCGATGACAGACTCAATCCTCCTTTACTTGGTCTCGGTGAGGGTGGACGTACTAACATGCATGTCACTCTCGTAAAACCTGTTGAAGAACAACCTCTCCAAGTCTTTGAATGAATTGATACATCCGTCAAGCAGACTGCAGAACTATTCGAAAGCTATCTCCTGCAAGGTGCTAATAAATAGCTTCGACAAAAATGGATCGTCTCTGGGCAAGTGCAGAGTTTGCATGTTGAAGTACGTCATATGCTGACGAGGAGAGGTCAACCCGTCAAATGAATTCAGCGTCAGCGGCTTGTAGTTATGAGGGCAAGTAGCATTCTCCTATTCAGGGGGGATATGGTTGAGATATCTCCATCTTCTGAAGCTCATCTTTGTGTGAGATGGTGTCGAGACTTGCAACCAGGGAATCAATTGCATCATGTTGATTGAGCAGGTGTTGGAAAATGACTACTGAACGATTGTCAGGCATCGTTGGCGAATGACCACCCCCAGCATTTGCAAGATTTGGATGAGGCGCAACGAAATGACACTCCTTTTGCAGTAAAGGAGGGTTGTTGCTGTGAGCCGGACTAGCGTGGGTCGAGAAGTTTTGTTGAGGTGGAGGAACAGCCCCAGCAGCTTGAACCGCCATGATACTGGTAAGCATATCAATTATCTTAGCGAATTCTATTTCAAGACCCTCTAGTCGTTTGCTGGTCTGATCACTGGCTTCTTCAGGTTTTTCTCCGTCCGTTATGTACGTAGATAACATACGAGGATCAACAGAGAAAATAATACAACTGGTGTTGATACTGTCTGTCACCGAGTGGACAAGTCCTTCAACTTCCGGTAGAGAGGTAGATAGTCACCATCAGATTCAGAGGGATCATCCTCCTCTGGCAGGCTACCCCTAGTATGGAGGTCATCTATTTCAGATTCTGAGGAAATACTAACCCCAGCTTGGGATTCTTCTTCGTCCATATGGAGTCTCACCTTTGACCGAGTATCCATATAAACTCTTTCAGATGTGATAGCCTGCTGGCCATCTGTTGGTAGACTTCTTCTTCTTCTTCTCGTAGAGCTGAGAGAGAAAGTTGGGTTGGTGGTCCACCGTCTTTGATTGGGGCTTCCGTAAAGGGGACCCCATGAAGCCATGTTGGATGAAACACACAGTAGCTTTTCGTCGTCAGAGAAGTGCAGGCGTTGAAACACGAACTTTCTCTGAGGCACTCTTGTTGCTTTAGAGCAACAACAGTTAATAACAATACTGGTGCACGGATGTGCATTATGAATTATTATGTCCTTTTTTGCTTTACGCATATGATTTATCATGTCACGCAGGTCAGCGGAAGGGAGTTTTGCCTTACAACCCATATTGCATGCATCGTCGAGCTTTGCATGCGGGTTCGTAAGGAGAGTAGGCACATCCAGTCTTAGTTCATGTGCAGAGGCAACCCCCACACCTAAGTTCTGTGATGTTCTTGAAGACAGCCCCGTTGTCACCCCTATTTCCTGTATTTCGTATTTATGCTCGTATTTGATTTTGGCACGTATTTTAATTTTCTCGACTTACGGATTTTGGTTTCTCATAAATGGATTTTGGACCATGGCTTGGTTTTATTCTGTGAAAGTTGGTTTAGTTTGGTTTATCATGAATGGAACACCTTAACCTACACTCCTCCCTCAACACACCACAACTCTCCCACTTTATAACACCACCTACTTTTCTCTCTCCTCTTTATTCTCTTATTTATTTCTTGCAAACTTCTTCTTCTTCCTTCTTCCACACAACTCCCCAACCAATAGGCAAGTGCACCTTGCCAACAAATAAGCACCCAATTTTATTTGTCCATTTGATAGATTAGGACATATAGATCAACATTAGAACTTGGAATTTTGTGATTTGGAGCTTTCATTCTTCTAGATCTAGGTTTTAACCATTTTCGAAAATCATTGGTTTTGATCTATTAAACTTTGAGTTTTGCTTGTTTTGATGCTTCCATGTGGAAGAGAATTCGATTTTACTCAAGTTAGAACTTTGAAAATCTAGATTTGGTTTTGATTTGACAAAAATATGAAGAATTGAAGTTCTTGGTGTTTTTGGACTTGCTCTCGGCCAGGAAGAACAGCCCCCTGCCTTGCGCTTTTTAGCGCATGGCCGATTGCGCACCCCTGGCCTGTGCTCTTTAGCGCATGGCCGTTTGCGCAGTCACTTGGCCAGCACTTTACGCTGCGCTGGACTGCGCTGGCGCAAGCTAGCCATGCGCAATCCAGCCATGCGCAAAGTAACCCCTGCACAATTCACTTCTGCGCTAACCACCCCTGCGCAATTCACTTCTGCGCAACCCACCCTTGCGCAAAATACCCTTGCGCAAGGTAACCCCTGCGCAGTCTACCCTTGCGCAAGGTAACCCTTGCGCAAGACAACTCTTGCGCAGCTCTTCCATGCGCAGTACACACCCTGCGCAGACCTACCCCTGACCCCCTTGCACAACCTACTTGTCTATGATGAATTTGTTATTTCTTGATCTTGGCTCTTCTATAGTCCTATTTTATATTAGTATTTTATTAGGTATTTTACGCCCATTTTATATCCTTACGCCTTTTGGCATGAACTTGATTTTGCTTAATATATTTGGAATAACTATTGTACACAGCATGGTATGACAAGGACCTAGCATAACACGACAGTGACCCGTAGTGGTGCACTCCTGACATGACCAACCTGACATGACAGTGACCCGTAGTGGTGCACTCTTAACAAGCACCCTGACATGATTTATCTTGATAACTTGATAGTGGCCCGTGGCGGCGCACTCCTGACTTGACTTGACTTGTAACTTGTAATTGACTCGTATAATCAACTTGACACCATGGGTGTTCCTGCTTGCTTGCTTGTACAATCCACTTGTCTTGTCTTGCATCATGTCTAGGACGCGACTTCCTGGGTACCACGGCCAGGGACTCGTGCTAAATTGGATTAGGCTAATGATTAGATCAAACTAGAACATGGAGAATTCCCAGTCACAGGCAATCTCGTTATCTGGGCGCTTTAATGGACTTGTAGCTTGCCGACGAGTAGAGCACATTTCCAGCACACTGTCATATGTTGCACCCTCTAAGTCACCTAAGGGTATATTTGTCTCCCGGGCGATGTACCCAACTATAACTCTCAACCCGCGGAAGGATAACTGGATGGTCTGCAGGGCTTGGGACTGGGAGTTTCTCACTTGCATCTTGTTAGTAATTAGGCTTGTGATAACCCTAGTTAGTTAAAGTAGTAAGCCGTAGTACTTGCTTGGCCGATTGTGAATGAATGGTGTCCAGCCCTGTCTAAGTCTTGTCTAGCCTTGTACCTGGAACTCTTGATCATGATTGTTTTACTTATCTCTAGCGATAAATGAGTAGAGGCAGTGAGCTATTCAGGCGAAGGGTTACAATCCCGGTCCTTGTTTGGTTTAAGGATTGTAACCTGGCTCCCGGAATGGTTCCACATCCCTAGTCATTTATCGTCCTGTGTACTTTACTGCTTGTACTTTCCTTTATTCTTTATGTTCTAATATGCTGGCTTTTGTTCTTATTTGTGGCCTCCTTGTGGCACTTGCTCTTTCTGGGGTTTGACCCAGCTGGTTTTGTGTGGCCAGATTTCAGAGCAGCTCCCGAGGATCTACCCAGCTTCCAGCCCAATGGTGAACACTAGACGGAACCCGGGCTACGAGTGGGTTTTCCCTTTTTGTTTCACCCACTTATATGTAAATTTATTCTTTTGAGGCGTTTAGCCGACGAGCACCTGTTAGCTCGATGCACATTTACTTACTGTCTGCCTACGGGCTGTAAACATGATTAACAAATCCTAGGGTTGATCATGTATGACTGAACTCTTGCTAGTCCTATCATTTTGTACGACTAGCTTCATGATCATCCAATATGTAATATTTGGGACGCCTTATATATATATATATTTGATGCTCTAACATCTTGTAACTCTGTTAATTGCTTGAGATTGAGACAATAGGCTTGACCTTAAGAGACTGCTGGCTTGTAGTAAACCCTCATATCTAGACAGCCGCGACCGTATAGTTGAGATGTATTCTATTTCAATATACGTAGCTGGCTGTGTCTGCCCCCGCTCTCCAGTATTCTGGTTCTGGGGCGTGACACCCGTGCTATACGTATTGGGGCCTGTCTTTTTGTTGTGAGCGCATAGGCCTTGGAGACTGGCTTTGGGCGCATGCTTCTTGACAGAATGTCTGAGCCTCCTTGATGTGGGTGCATAGTATGGATCCAGAGAGCCTGGGCGCATGGCTTTGGATGCCCAGCCTGCTGAAGACAGAAGTGTTCTGGTTGGGGCTATGCGCCCAAACACTCCCTTGGGCGCATGGCTTTGGGCGCATGCTTGGTGGAGCAGCGCTATTTTCTCCCAGTTTTGCCTCCTTCTTTTGTGAGCCTCGTCTGGTTCAGCTAGAGTGTCGTACACCTCGATTCTTGGCATCGTAGTATTTTCCTTTGCCAAGTCTCGGGTGTTGAACACCCTGTTATTGGTTGTACCAGAAAGAAGTCACTGGGCTAGTAGAGCACGGAACGGTGTGAGCCTTCTCCATTTGGGGATCTTCTGTGGCAGAGTCATGCGCCCATATGACAGAGTCCTCCAGTTGCATATCTGCTATGACACTAGCAGGATATGTACAGCGCGCCTTCGGTATCCAAGTCTTGCGAGACTTGTTTGGCTTCGCTGATTTTGAGGTAGTAGAGCCATCCCTCGAGAGCATCTCTTCGAACGCCTGCTGATCGAACTTTACGATCAGCAACTTCTGAGTGCTCCCCACTTTGTCGGTATCGGATTGCGTCACCACCTTCTCGTAAGAGGAAAAGGTAGTCTCCAGCAGAGTCGCCATATTTGTGGACACACACAAAAAAGAAGAAGAACACGCTGTCTTTTCTTTATTGGTGCAAGGCACCACAAATCGAGTACGCCTGAGACATCCTGGGCTGAGGATCCCCGAGTACAAAAAAGAATTCTGGGGAATGAGACGATGGAGATCGAGCGACAGTTGCTCCTTTACTCTGTTGACACTCCGATTACGAAAGTGGGAGAAAACCTAAGAAAATTTTTAACTCTCTACTCACTTGCAAGAAGTACAGCAATTTGGCTCTTGAAAATGCTCTTCGTTCTGTGTTTTGAAGAGGGATGGGGCCCCCCTTTTATAGTCGTTCTTGAGTTAGAATGATGTTATGCGCCCACATGAGGAAACACATTAGTTTTTATGTGGGCGCATAGTCCTGCTTTAGGCGCATAGGATGTAGGCGCATACAGGCTACGAGATCGTGGGTTAGTCGTGGTGTTGACATGGTGGCATGCTTCGGTGCACGACTGCTCGTGGAGACTGACGTGGCCGTACGCTTCGGTGCACGTTTTTATCGTGGCTTTGACTAAGTCACACTTGGGCGCATAGCAATGTCTCAGGCTATGCGCCCTCCTTTTGGAGGAGCTAGTCTTGGGCGCAGAAAACTTCACTGGCTGGACGCATGGAGCTTCACTGACTGGGCGCATGGAGCTTCACTGGCTGGGCGCATAAAGCTTCTCTGGCTTTGGGCGCATAGAGCTTTATTGTTGAAAAATTTTCATGCTTCTACACTCAAAAGTCTGTTAAAGGTCAAGCTCTTGCTGACTTTCTGGCAGCTCATCCAATTCCCGAAATGTCTAAACTCTACGACGAGATTCCAGACGAAACTTTGGAACCCAACATAATTTCAGAAGAAATTCTTACATAGCGTCTATTTTTTGATGGTGTATCCAGAATCGGTCCAAAAGGTGCCATTGTCGCTGGAGTTAGAATTGTCTTCGTGTCACCAGAAGGATTAGCTATTCACAGAGGTTTTTCTTTAGATGTGTCGTGTTCCAATAATGTGGCTGAATACAACACTCTGCCCATTGGTCTCCAATTGGCTAAACAATTAGATATTGAATATCTTAAAGTATATGGAGATTCTAAACTGATTGTCAATCAGGTTAGAGTCCCATATGAAGTTCGGCACCAAGATCTTGTCCCATATCATGAAGCATCAATTAGGCTGGCTACATCGTTCAAGGGTTTCTTTATTGAACATGTACGTCGAACATGCAATATGGAGGCTGATGCATTGGCTAATCTGGCAGCCGTATTAGCAATCCCAGTAAAAAGGCAACAGATGATTGTCGTCACTAACAGAGAGTTATTTTGCATTGAGAATAACTCAAATATTGAGTTCAGCAATTCAACTGAAGTCAATACCATTAGTGAAGATTGAAGAGCTCCATTTATTGATTTTATGGTATATGATGTTTTACCTGAAGATTCTAAAGAAGCTACAACAATCCCGTAGGCGATCACTCCGGTTTTATTATAATCATACTTCTTAGACTCTTTATCGAAGAATATTTGATAGTCTACTCTTATGCTGTCTTGCGAAAGATTAAGCAAAATAAATACTATATGAAGCCCACGATGGGATATGTGGTGCACATCAGCCTGGTCCTAAGTGTAGGAACAATAGCACCTCTAGAGGGAGTGAATGGAGTCCAGCGGAGAATATTTAGCAATTAAAAAATTAACTCTAAGCAGGTGAAGCAATATCAATATTAAATGATTGCAAGTTAGTCAGTAAAAATTAGGGCGAGAAAGCAATACGCAGAGACAGCAGAGATTACACCACGTGTTTAAATCCACTATTTTGAAAAGAGATTACACCACGTGTTTTGCATCGAAGAACACGCCAACTTCACCACCGTCGTATTTTATCCGAAGCCCACGAACAAACTTCAACACCTTTCTGAAGAAAGCTTTTATACGCCAAGCTTGTACAACTCGAAAACTCCTACTCGAAAACCACAGGCACTTAGAAGAATTGAGTTGACTTGGAGATTTGAAGATTAAAGCTTTGGGAATATAATAGAAAGCTTAGAAATGAATAGAGAATATGGAGATTGAATGTGTGTTTAGAAAAGAAAATTCCCTCTCTATTTATAGGTTTTTGTAGGACAGAGTTCGGGCAGAACTCGGTACCCTAACGTTCAAAAATTTAAACGTTGGAGATCCACGAGAATAGGTAAAGCTTCTGACCATGAGTGATTGGGTCTAACCGAGTTCGGGCAGAACTCTGGCCGAGTTCGGTTAGCCTAGTTCCAGGGCAGTTTTGGTTTAAGAAATGGTTTGGTTTAGGGATTGGTTTAGAAATAGATTTGGTTTGGTTTAGGATAGAATCAAGATGGGTTTGGTTTAGGATGGAATCAAGGATAGACTTCTAATTTCCAGTGATCCCGATTCACAGATATTCTAGACTCAATAAATACAAAAATACAGAATAAATATAAAATTTCAGAGACGATGCAATCTCTATTCTTCATTTCTTTTTATATCGAGATCGAAGTTTAAGACACTTATCGAAATCGGTTTGACTATGGCTAAATGTGCCAACACTAAGTTACAAGATCGTATCCGGCGTATGGGCTATTATTTTCCTACTATGGTATCAGACGTCATTAAATACGCAAGGAAATGTCGAGCCTGTCAAATTCATGCAGACTTCATCCATCAACCATCAGAGTTCCTTTATCCGACTGCTGCATCATGGCCCTTTGAAGCTTGGGGTACGGATGTCATTGGTCCTATCAATCTACCGTCATCTGGAGGACATCGATTTATACTAGCTATAACCGATTACTTCTCGAAATGGGCGGAAGACATACCTTTATCTGAAGTCAAGACTAGCAGCGTCATCAACTTCATCAAATATCATGTGATATACAGATTTGGCATTCCTCGACGAATCATTCATAATAATGGACCACAATTCATCAGTCAAAAATTTATCGGGTTTTACGATGATAACAGAATCAACAATGTTGCTTCCACATCCTACAATCCTGCAGCGAACGGTTTGGCTGAAGCATTTAACAAAACTAGCATCAAGCTTCTCAAGTAATTCGTTTCTACCAATAAAAGAAATTGGAGTGAAAAGATTGGAGAATGTCTATGGGCTTATCGCACTACTATACATACTCCAACTGGTTGCATACCTTTCTCCTTGGTGTATGGCTGTGAAGCTGTCCTACCATTGGAGATTCAAATCCCTTCCTTAAGGATTACAATTGCCAATGAACTCACAATAGAAAATAATGAACTTCTTCGACTTCAGGCGCTTGAAGCGCTTGACGAGAAATGGCTCCTAGCTCAACAACATATTGAGCTATACCAAGCCCGTCTATCAAAAGCTTTCAACCGTAAAGTCAAAGTGTGAGCATTTCAAAAAGGAGAACTAGTTCTAACCGCCAGACGTCCTATGACTATGACGCACATGAGCAAAGAAAAATTTGAAGCGAAGTGGGAAAGAACCTACATTATAAGCAAAGTTTTCTCAAACGGAGCTTATCAATTGACTGATACGGATGGTCGAGTCGCCATGATGCCTATCAATGGCAAATTTCTCAAAAAATACTATGTATAAAAAACACATCAGCATGAAAACCAGAATATAAATAAAACTCCTTTTACTGCATAACTCAGACAGACGAAAATGCATAAAATCAACGAGAACCAGAGCCCTCCTGATCAAAGACAAATTTCACAAGAAGCTCGAATACATTATTGTTGGATGACACCAATAATTCACATACGGCTTTTCTCAGAGCTTCTTCTGCGAAAGTGCTTCCAGATTCTACCAGTTTGGTAAGAATGTCCTTCTTCTGTTCAGGAACAGCCGAGCTTTCTCCCACTTCTAGCTGGGTAGGCGGCGGAAGCTCAGCTGAACAAGTATCGATAGCGGCTTCGATCGTCGGGATAATCTTAGCCTCCTTAGGTACATCTTTGGAAGACATTTTCAATAAAGAATAGGTGTGGACAACATTCTCCAAAAAGTTCTACACTATTTATAGACTGAAAGGCCAAAACAGTCTGTCTCAGGAACTGAAGCGGCCTTTCCTCGAAAAGGCATGTTCGTTCATTCATCTCCTTTCATCTCATGAATAGATCTTCATTTATTGTTCGTCTCGAGAATCGAAACAACCTTTCCTCGAAAAGGCATGCTTATTCATTCATCAATCTTTTCGTCTCTATTCATTTCGCGAATAGGCCTACATCTATTATCGTTTATTTACTTTCTCGTAAATAAAGCCACAGATAATAAATACTCAAAATCCCCAGTTGAGTCCATCCAAATCATCAATTCCGTCTTTTGAACCCAGCTGTTTTAAAAGGTATCTATCTATATGATAAATCTGTATTATCACAGATATCATCTTTTTAAACATGATATCATGTCTTTGAGTCCCAGCTGACTTGAAGATCATCAATAGAAAAATGTGTTCACATCCATATTATCTCTGGATTCTATTTTCTATATCATCACATCAAATCAAGTCGTAAAGGAGAGAAAAATCATTCAATATTTCTTCTTTAAAAACATAGATACATCTTAATGGAAATCTATTACATCACGGGTTTTTATTCTAAATATAACAAATAGAGGTCTATTACATCTTTGGATCTTCTTATTAGTGCCAGTTCCTTGTCGACTCGACCTGAAGCAGCGAGCAAGGCAACGGAATCAACTATAGTCTTCTCTCTTAGAAAGACGAGAGGAGAACGACAGAGTACAGCAGCTCGAAGACAAGTTGCTGTCAATACAATGGGTGGAGAAACGATGACCCTTCATGAGAAGTAGGAATGAGATCACCCTTGTGATACGATTCCTAATTTTGTGTCTCCACCATCCAACTCTCATGTATAAAGGCATTTCCTACCATCTCGAGGAAGCCTTTTAAACATGAAGTGTTCTGAGCTGTCTGATGTATGTGTTAAGGTGGTTCAGCTCTATAGCATCCAAGATCACCGATACCAATTTTGGGGAGTTTTGTCAGTCGATCCCCAGCAAGCATTAGAAAGAAGATGAGAATACAGTGAATGCTCTCTTTCTATTTATATATAATTGAGGTTGGAACGTCATGTGCGTCCCTAAACATATATTTCGAAAGGAATAGAACACAAAAGATTTGAAGTCGTATGTCAGGCGCCACGTGTTGTTCAGAAGTTGGTATTGTCAAAACCGAAAAAAATCTAGAACGCGAGATGTGTCAAAACAGTTACACAACAAAACTTAAACGTTCCAGGATTTAATAAAGCTAAACTTTTGCATTTTTATATAAAAAAGACAGACACTATAGACGTAGGAGCTATGGCCATTATGGAAAATGATGCCCTCATATCACTTGACTCCTACTTTTCGTCATCAGTCTGACACAAAGCAACGCTCAACTCCTCTAGGTTGTGGATTTTCGAGCGATACATCAGACGGAGGAATCCTTCCCTCTGTTCCAATGTACCACACTCTTCGGAAGACGATGGTCCACCTCTGGAACGAGCTAAGACTGTTGGGGTCAAGCCAAAATAGTCTAGAAAGTTCGCCGCCCTCAGGGACGGGTCAGCTTCCAGCAAAAATATTGTAGGCGCAGAGTGTGACTTCTCCTCAGAAGCATTGTTGTTTGCCTCCTTCTTCATGTTCTCTTTGGATGCTATAAGAGTGAATGAAGGTGGAGGTTGAACCTAATATCCATATATATACAGTGAAGGTCGGCCCCTGCCAACAATTTGTATTCCCCAAAAATGGGCGAGTAACCTTTAACGAGGAAGAAGGAGGAAAGACTTTTCGGAAAAGAGCGTCATCTTCCATAAATAGGTTCATTGTTGGAAATGAACCAAGCACTTAATTATCTCTTGATTAAGAGTGCACAACCCTCACATTGTGCAGCACTCAGACTGTGCGACCATCAGGTTGCACGACCATGTGCAGCAATCAGGTTGCGCCAAATCATACCACACAATATGTCGAAGTTGTGCCCAAAATATAGCACAACTTTTGAAATACTGCACAACGCGGGTCAAAAACAACCAAACCCTAAAAAAGGAGGCACAAGTTATGGGGTGCACCCAACTCTAAAAAGAATGGTTGTACGATGACATAATCAGGCCAAACCCTAAATAGGGTGGTCGACAATCGGGTCTATGGTCAGATACTTACATTCCATGGCCGGATTGGCCGTCTATCAGCGTGACGAAGGCGAAGCTCACGTAGAGGACTCGGCTAAATTCTTGCTCTTCTCGACAGCAGAATGCTTAGAGGCCATTGACAGTTGTTGAAGGAAACTCTCGAAGATCGGGAAGAAGGAGAAGAAATAGGGTTTTGAGGAATCCTAAACGATGATGAAGAATAAAAAATCTAAAGTGTATGACTATTTATAACTTTGCAAGTGAGGCTGAACCGTGCAACTTGCGCTGAAGAACCGGGCTCGAGTTGACTGGCGCAACTTAGACACAATCATTTTTAATTCAAGGTATTTCGAAACTTTGAAGTCTTTTTCAAGTTTCAATAACTTTGAAGGAGATCTTTTAGAGGCTAAAAATTAATCTATACTACTCACCCAGAAGTCATCTCATCAAAATACATCATATCAATAGGTTGTGCCTTATCAGGTTGCGCCTACATCTAGTTGTGCCACATCAGGTTGTGCCCATCTCAGGTTGCGCCAACCTCAGGTTGTACGAAAGACACGTGGCAGTTTCCTCGAAAGACTATAACAGCATCATCATTAACTGACAACTGACAGCACGCATAACAAGGAAAATTTGTTTAAATTCTGTACAATATGGCGCTCGAGAAGATTTGGTCAGCTAACAGTTTGTGCAACATGTCAGGGTAAGCGAGATTGAACTCAGGCACAAGTTGCTACATTGTACCCCCGCACAACCTGATGAAGCTTGCACAATGTGATCTAGTTGATATCCAGAGCAGGGTGATGTAGCGCGCAGGCCACTAACTTTGCAGAATGTGTCCACTATATTGCTCACGACCATGCGCATCTCACTCAAACGATGCCACGCGTCCACAGCAGGTAGTGTAACCACTCGTACAAGTTATTACATTGCGCCCCCTCGTAACCTAATGAAGCTCGCACAAGGTGATCAAATAGTGTTAAGAATAGGGTGACGTAGCACGCAAGCCACTAACTTCGCAGAACGTGCCCACTACACTGCCCACGACTATGTACATCTTACTCAAACGATGCCACGCATCCACAGCAGTTGGTGTAACCGCTCGCACAAGTGAACAAGCGCGTAACATGAAGTGCACGTAACCTAGAATAACTGCTAAACAATTATTTCAAGAACTCTATAAATAAAGTTTCAATTCAGTATCAAAGCATCACGAATGATCATAATCTCCTGCTAAAGTGCTGTTGCATCCTCCAAAGGCTCGTGTCTTCGATATCACATCGTCCAAGGGATAAAGTGATCGTCTTCTGATTAGATTCCTATAGTTGTACTTCCCCAAAAATTAATTATACCTTTTTGTACTCTTTATCAGTTTGTAGAAATCTATCCTATTTTGTCATTGATTGGCTTGAAGGATCTTGAAGCAGACGTCTATTAATGGGTTCAATCTCCAACCCGCTACGACCCTTAATAAAAAGATAAAATCTTTGTTCTTCTCTCTATTGATGGGGATATCAGAAGAGAATAGAAAATATACTCTCTTTGGTGGCTGTATGAGCTAGGGATTGTAACCCTAATGAATACATATATTTATATGTTTTGATATTTCTAATTTGACCCCTCATCAAATTAGATATATCTTCGGTATCTATACATTATTTCCATGAGAATTATACCCTTAAGCCAAGTTTTCAAATAGATCACTTTAATTTGGCTTAATTATTTAGATAGCCCAACACAATTAATTTTACATATGTGGCCCTATTATCGAATAATTCCAATAGCCTCCCACTGGGCCATATATGTAACCTTATAATTGTGTTAACCTTAGTGAGCTCATAAATTTCTATCTTAATCCTTCGGGTATATCCGGACAATCTCGTCCATTAACCATATCAATATGGGATCAACACGGCTTTCGTTACTTTTAGCGTAATTAAACCATCAATGGTCACATATACCAATATAGCTAAATGACATAGATCAATCACGGATATGTAGCATACAAATTATACGCAATGTAATCAACACATGTCTATTTCCAACTGGTACTCCTTAACTTTAGTGAGATCAATACTTTAACATAATGAAAACAGAATAAACTGAATTTTTCATATATCTGATCAGATAAATATCCAAAATACTTTAATACATAAATGTGTCCAAAGCTAAATAGCACCCAAATATATAAAATACAAACTTCCACTATATTGCCATATCCTTAATTAAGATAACACCCATATGAGCAGTATGCTCATGAAAGACCTTAGGTGATAATACTTTTGTGAGCGGATCCGCTAACATAGAATTTGTCCTAATGTGCTATATGGATACTTTAACCATTCTGAATTCTTACCTTCACAACTAGAAATTTTATGTCAATATCCTTTGACTTATATAAGTTCATGTTGTTATTGGAATACAGTATTGCTGGTTTATTATCACACCATGATTTGAGTGGTCTTTTAACACCCTTCTGCAGCCGGAGTCTTGTGACAAAATTTTGCAACTATATTCACTGAATAGATGCCTCACATCATGTTATAAACCTTGCTGCCATGGTAGAAGAAGTTATGAGTGTCTATTTGACACTCATCCAAAATATCTCCACCAGTCAACAGGTAAACATAACCTGATGTGGACCTCCTGCTGTGTTGGCATTCAGCAAAAACGGAGTCGAAATTCTTTATGATCTCCAAAATTATCCGATCTCCTACAAAGAGCATATAATTTTTTGTTCTTTATTAATAACTTTAGCAGTTTAGTTGCTACACAATGATCCATCCCATATTTGCTTAAATATTTGCCTAACATTACAACCATGTACACAATATCCGAATGCGTACATACTTGAGCACACATTAGACTCCCTACAACTTATCATGAACAGGAAATCTATTACATTTTCTTAATTCTAATGCTAATCTTAGGGCAGTTGATTGAGACTAAATTTGTCTCCTTTAGCGATATGTTTCACCTGGTTTGCATTAAATACTTTAGTCGATATACACAACTAGAAAAATATTCCTACTCCCACTGAACTTGTCATACACACAATCTTCAACAGTGTTTATCTCAAAACCAAACGAGATAATCACTTGGTGAAATTTAATGTACCTCTGACGAAAAGCCTGTTTGAGTCCATAAATAGATTTTCTCAATTTGTAGACCATGTTCTTTGGATCTTTCGACACAAAGTTTTCTGGTTACACCATATAAATTGTTTCGTCAATGTTACCATTGAGAAACACTGTTTTGGCATCCATTTGATGTAACTCAATGTCAAAATGTGCAACAAGTGCTATGATTGTTTTAAAAGTGTCTTTCAAAGAAACCGAAGAGAAAGCCTCTTTAAAATCAATCCCTAACTTTTGAGTAAAGTCACTAGCTACAAGACGTACTTTATACCTCTCTACATTACCCTTCGAATCCTTCTTCGTTTTAAATTTCCATTTGCAACCACTGGACTTCGCACCTTTTGGTAATGAAAAAAGTTTCTAAACTTTATTATCTTGCATAGACATATACTCCTTATTTATTGTATCAATCCACTTTGAGAATTTGAACTTTTTACAGCCTGATGGAAGTTGATTGGATCATCATCTAATATTCTACAGTCTTTCTCATGTTCCTGCAGAAATATAAAAAAATCATCCAAAATTATATTTCTCCTTTCTATGGTGGACCATCTTAACATTACCGGTTCTTGAGGTTGTTGAGTTTATTCCTCAGGAATAATTACCTTATCTTGAATGGGGGTGTCGTTACATTGTCTTGTTAAGGTATCTCAACAATGACTTGTAGAGGTAATTCGATATTGCCTTGTTGAGGTTCCAATTTTACTTCTTGATCAATGACAGGTACATAATCCTGCACATCGTCAAAAGCAATAGTAGGAATCACAATCAATTCCTCCGCAAAGACAATGTCCTTGACTTTATTTCTCCCCCAAATTCAACATCCTAAAAAAAATTATTACACTTCTCGTCTCAAAAAATTTTCTTTGTGTGGGATCGTATAATTATTAACTCATTGATCTGTTAGCACAGCCAATAAAGTAGCTGCTTACAATTTAACTTTGGTCTGTCTTTCCTTTACACATTCAATACAGACATTAAATTCTATAAAGTAAATAGAATCCAAATCCCATCAGACACAAGTCGTTCAACTCTATTTCTAGAGATGTGACCTAATTGCTTATGTCATAATGAGGCTAAAAAAATTATTGTTAATTTTGCGTTTAGTACCACATGACTCCACTTGTAAGGTTTCATTTTAAGATACAATAGTTTAAGTGAATATAAGTTATAATAAACCTTAAGGGAACCGTTAACAATCATATTTGAATTTAAAGGTAGACTAAACTTATTGTTTCCAAATGAACAATAATAACCAGATTTGTCCATTAAGAAAAATAAAACTGAATTTCTTCTAAAAGACGGTACTGTAAAAGTGTATCAAATCCAAATAATAATCGGTTTCTAATAATAACCTAAAATGTCTTATTGCTTCCATTTCTACCGAATTGTTGTCACCCACATAGATGTATCTTTTACCATCAATTGGCTTTCGATAGCTTAGACAACCTTGTCTAGAACATTAATATGGGTAGTCATACTAGAATCTAACCACCATGAGTTTCTTGGTATTAAAGCTAAATTAACTTGAAAACATACCAAATTTAGAAATGTACTTTTCTTTATGCGCCATGCGTGTTACTTTGTATATTTTTTTCCTATGTGTCCTGGCTTGTCACAAAAGAAACAACCCTTAGTTTTATATTATTGTTTTTTTTGAGCTGGATCCTTAGTAGCTACTGTATTCCTTTTCTTTTAGCCCTTAAATTTTATCCCATTAAATGTGAAAATTGAATTCTTATAGGCAGATTTGTAGCAAAATTAACTGTAAAGAACAAAACAACAAAACAGACATGCTCTAATTAATAACCAAAAATAAAATATAGTCAAACAAATTTAAATAATGGTGAACCCCATCTCAAGATACCTAATACATTATTAATATCAAGTCTTTGGACAGTGATATTAACTGCATGTCACGACCCGCATCCGCTTTTCCGGATACGAGACGTGTCCAAGCCAGCCTGCGCCGCAGAGTCGGCGGTAGAACGCTGTCACGGCCAATAAGCTCAAAATCACAAAATATCTTTATTGCTCATTCATATTTCTAAATTTATTTACAATAGTTACATCATTTAAAATTAAAGGAAAAATACAAGAATTACAATTTATGAAATATTACAACTGCTATCTATTTCTAGGTCGACCTCAGCATACCCAAGTCTTCCCAGTGCTAAGAGTGGTCATGGCTAAACCTAAAAAATGATGGTTTCCAGTCAGGAATGGAACAAGTACACAAACCAAAGGCAATGCAAAATATGATAGAATTAACAAGACATGAAAATAGCATATGGAATATGAAAGCTAGTAAGAAAACTGATGATATAGCACGATAGAGAAGTAAACAAGGAAAAACTAATAAAAGACATCTATCTAGGTGGTGTGAAATATCTGTTTCGACATGTGAACAACTAGAGGGTAAATCCGGCATCTATACGTGCCGTATGCAGATGTTATTGTTCACGAATAGACATATTGGGATATTTCTGGGTAGTCCACATGCCTACTAAGATATTTCTCCTCCCGACTACTCCGTGTGACGAGCATGTCAACAAGCAGCAAGATATATGTATAGACATGAAATGAAAAGACTACTATGAATCGGAAAGCAATCAGAAAGTGCACTTGCCTGAGGTCCTTAGCTGGAGAAACCAATACTACCATACCACTCAATGAGCCGCAATCAGTCAACATATGTAGAAGTCTTCGGATGCTGAAATAAATAGTACCAACTTTCTCAGAATAGTCAAATTAGCTAGGATTGCCTGTCCTTAAGTCCAATTCTGGATACAGGGGCAAAATGGTAATTTCGGACAAAAACGATGTCCGCCGTTGGACCCGTTTTGCACCAAAAAATGTGTCAGAGTCAATGGACTCTAAAGTTATCAAACTATATGTCTATGGATCCAGTTTTCTTATACGAACCCAACCTTCTGTCCAGAGTTGGATTCCGACGGACCGTGCACAAAATCGCCTGTTGAATAGGACCGTGGGGCCCGCAAAACGGTGATTTTATCAACTGTCTCAGAATCGGACCAAACTTGGCATACAGGACCAAAAAAACGATACGGTTCTGTTGGCGTAAGTTTTATCTCGATCTGATGAGCGTGCACAAAGTAATTGGAGAATTTGCACAGAGGCCCATACGGGGAATTTCGACGGATACGCATCAAATTTGTCGCGCACACGCGACCAATTTGAATTCCGTCAAAGCCCACATGACCACGAAGCCGTTATGCAGCTTTCGATGCTTACAGTTCGTGACCACATCGCCCGGAATGGCGGGACGCACGTCGTGTGGATGGTTTTTCAAGTTTTTAAAACAGTTTTTATCAGTTTTTTTCTGATTTTTGAGGATCGATTAATCTGTACACAGTTTATGAAATTCAAAACTACGAAATAGGTTCTGATCTCCTATGTGTTGTCTAACACTCCCTTTAATTAGATTTTGAGGTTGTGGACTGGTCGAACCTATATCTGGCTTCCAAAATAGGGTTTTCACCTAACAATTCTGACACTACGTTGTCGTTTCTCTTGCGATGTTCACAAGTATTATCTGATCAATTGGCTGCACTAGAATAAATTCTAATTGAAGGGAAGCAAGGTTGGTTATATCGAGATCGTACCAGTATTTGCGGAACGTGAAACGATCGAGCGATCGTTGAGTAATCGATTAACGAAAACCTCCCTTTGCTTCGCTACTACAGCAGTTGGATTACTGTTTTCCCGTGCGGCCGGCGTGCACGCGCGGTTTCTCCACCGTCTGGCGATCGTACGATGGTCGCCGGCCGTAGGGAAGTTCGCCCAGGCCACTGGGGTCGAGTGGTGGTGGTTGCGGGACGGTTGTCGCGGCAACTGCGCTTGTATCGCGCTTGCTACTTCTACCGTTCCACGTCTGTGCGCACGCGTCCGCACGCGGCCCTGGCCGTCGGCGATGGCTTCGCGGCGGCGCTCGAAGGCTGGGGCATGGTCGCCAGTGGAGGAGGAAGCGTCGTGGGGTTTTACATTAGGGTTTCGTGAGAAATTCCCTCATCCCTTTATACAATTCCGCGGGGGGTGGTCGGGTTTTCCGCTCGGCAGAGTTGTGTGCCTGGGCTCGGGTTTGAGCCCAGGGCTGAGCTCGAGCACTGTTGCTCAAAAAAAATTCTATTAATCTTTTTCCTTTCTATTTATCCAATCATTTCATATATATATATATATATATATATATATATATATATATATATATATATATATATATATATATATATATATATATATATATATACATATATATATATATATATATATATATATATATATATACATATACGTACATATATATACGCACACATATACATATATTATTTTATATATTTATATATACAAACACACATACAACCCCTGTATAAATATACACATATACATTCTCATATACATTGATATATATATAAATATATATATATATATATATATATATATATATATATATATATATATATATATATATATATATATATATATATATATATATTTATATATATTTATATATTTTATACACACACAAATACATATATATTTATATATAATCATATATACATACACATATACATTATATATATAAATATATTTATATATACACATACGCATATATATATATATATATATATATATATATATATATATATATATATATATATATATATATATATATATATATATATATATATATATATATATATATATATATGTATTTATATACACATGTACCCATATTTAATATATTTATATATACACACTTATACATAATATATTTATTTATACATACAAATACACACGTTTATATAGTATATTTATTTATACAATTTATTCGCATACACGAAAAATTACATTAATGACCATATAATAATATTAATATTATATATAACCTCATTAAAATAATAATAATAGTAATAATACTAACAACAAAATTTAATAAACCAAAGATGATGTATATACCATTTTGCACCCTCTAATAATCTCAGAAAATGTCCAAGGCCTATTTTATACAAATATTATTGAATACGAACTAATAACAATATTTATAATATTTAAATAAGAATATTTAAGAATACTTATTTGATCACTAAAATGGAATACGACCCACAATCATACCAAAATGCATCAACACGAATGTCACTAGACATACCGCATGACTACATGGCTTGGGCTTGGTTTGGGTCCAATTTGTACTTGTTTGGTACAACCGGGTTCTCTAAAACTAAATAATATAGTTAATAAAAAAAATCTTCGATAAGGGTTACGTCGCAACTTGGCCTGGTTTTCCTAGTTAGGACGTCTCTATGGCTCGGTCTTCCCTACCATGGCTATTACACTAGTCAAGGCACACTACTGCACTACTCGTGCCATGATTCCTAGCCATCTTGTACTCCAATTCATAACCATGGCTAAAACCATCTACCGTAATAATTAACTAAATAATTATTTATAAAATCTAAAATCACCCAATAAAATAAATAAAATAAAAATAAAAATATTTCAAAATTTTCGGAAAGGGGAGCTACAAATCTACCCACCTTAAAAATAATTTCGCCCTCGAAATTCTAACTCATAAACATGCCAAACATTCAAACATAAAAATTAAAAAAGAATAAATCTACTATTACCACCACATCGTCAAATTTAATTTCTCAAGAATATTTATGACCTTCTCTAGTCATTTGGTATTTAAGAAATCTCGAGGACTTCTACCCACCTTAGGTTACACTACTCCTCGATGGTATGTCCCCAAAACTTTATAATCTACCAGCTACTTGCTAAAATGGATATCTATTCCTTTTGGCCTCGATGATCCTCTCCTACCTATCAAATAACCCAAAATCTAACCAGCAGCAAATTTACACAAGTAGCTAAGAAATATTGATAAACTCTAGTAAACACGACTATTCGTCGCTCCGAAGTAGGGAGGACAAGAAGCATAGGCAGAACAATCGGGAGCAAATTATGAATTTTCAAGAGCAATGTAGAGTATCCAATGTTACAGATAGAAAGGGAGTTTAGAACCTATAGTCTTATTCGCTAGATTGGGCAACTCTAGTTCAGTCACTTGCTAATTCGAAGAACGCTTGTTTCTTAGAGGGGTTTGCAATCCATGCAATACATAAATTTCGTTCTTGAAATTAATCTAAACAAAGTTCCATAATAAAACAGAATTTGAGAAATCGAAATTGTGATCTTTTTCGTGGTTATTTAAACACACGAGTAAGGAATATAAATGAAATACAAGATCATATCTCGACTTCTAGGTAGATGGAATAAAAGTTGCGAATGGATTTACATCTTAAGGCATGGAGACTACATAATAGGTATGGGGACCTATTTTAAGTAGTTCGGTTTTCTAGTCTAAAAATAGTGGTATGCATGGATGGATTTTTACTGGGTCTTAATGGGTTCCCTAATTTGATATCAATTGTTGGTTGGATGAACCTTGGATTTCAATTTATACGGACATGACAATATCCTAATAATAAAACTGTTTCTACTAGTTAGGGTAACCTAGAATAGGTTCCTATCCAAGGGTTGAGCTAGTTGCCAGTCCAGTTGGTTAGCTAGGTTCCTCAAGCCCAAAATGTGCCCTCAGTGACTTTTGTATTTAAGTAGCACATGAGGCCTCAATTGGATGGCACAATAGTGGCATATGCGTAACGGGCTTCGAGTAGATCACAACCATATATTGGGTCATAGGAATGGGGTCGTGGTCAAGGCTCTAATGGAGGTTGGAAAGCGTATCGGTACTATGGTAAAAGTCATAACTAGTCCTTTTGTCCTGAAAGTCGTACCCTAAAAATAGAGTACAAGGGAACGGGTTTGAGTGGGACATGATATACCTAGATGAAAGTGGACTCGTCTAGATCTTACATATGAAATTTGTTGGAAGGTAACAGCCGGTCTTGTGTTCCAAATTTTAATAACACGGTCGGGGACACAAAATGATCTAAATGGAAAGTGGGAGTCCATGGGCACTATTCCTCATCCTAATGGAAGTTATTCCAATCACTCGGTAATCTTTTATATTCTAAATTTTTTAGAAGGCTTACAGTCTACCCACCTTAGAAGCTAGGATATGATTTTTAGGAATGGTGGGGTTTAGAAGGATTCCAAAGCCCAGATATTTACCTTGACTCTCGTTAATAAAGAATAAGGCACGACGTAGCGGGCTACGGTAGATATAAGTCAAGTTAAGGGTCGTTCCTCAATGAATGGAAGACGAGTGCGTGTGCAATGACACCTGGTCGGTAAAATAGAATGACCTACTCGTCAACAGTATACATGAGTTGTCGACGGGGTAACCAACTTTAAGGCACATCCTATGAAAGGATTTCTAACAATTGAGTCATGAATTTCTATTTGTGTCAAGCCTGTCAGACTATTGCCACAAGGGCTCTAGTGAAGGCAAGCTTCGAACAAATAATTAGAGGCTCACAATAATTGGTCTCCTGAGCATAGGTAGTCTCCTAGGTTGGCATTTGACTGAGGGTAAAACCCTAATCATTCTTAGACTCTACTGACTGGAAGATCAAGATAGCAAGTTTAGAGACGAAGGAAGGACGAGTAACTCAAGGCAAGTTTCCAGTCACATGGCTGGCCGATGGTAGCTACACTTGCGTATGGAATACTCTGTACCTAGCTATTAATTACGAGTTTTCATTTTTTTCCAATCAGTGAAAGACGAAAACAATAAAGAGTTCAAGAGAGATGTCACTGAACACAATTTACATGATTCAAGGGTGATTGTATAACTCAAGAGAAATTATCAAAGCAGTCGTGGATGAGACCCTAGAGACATCTATATCTCAATCCACATAGGATAATTGAATGAAAAGCGAACCAAATGTATCATGGTTGATCAAGCCATAATACAATGATTCTGATTAAACAATATATTAGCGGGCATCCCCAATAAACATAGGTCTCGAATCAAGCTCGATAAAAGGATGAGCTTGCAAAACTAGGCTGTAATAGCATCATTGGTCAAGATAGTCAAAATACAAGTATGCGAGATTTTTGGAAGGAGGAAGCAAGTAGTTTGAGTTTTGGGAAAAATTAAAACTTACATAGTGTTATTGCTCATACAGTCTTCATAATATCTTTCTATCAATAAGGCCTTGGTCGACTAATGAGTTATGGAACTCTAAATTCTATATTCTAAGTAAACCTGTTAGTGTCAGCCAATTACCTCGTCAATGGATCACAAGGACCATGGAAGACCAGGTTGGGAGACACGCTATTCAACTGGCAGAACTTTTACTAATATTGGTTTTGGATCTTAGGGTTATACAGGGCAGTCCCTATCCTCTATCGTATCCTAAACTTGTAATCACGTCTAAAATTATTTTACCGAGGATTATGCCTCGCCCATATACTCTGACTGTGGTAAACCCTTGGTTCCGTGATTCAGAGGTAATATGTTATCAGGTACTCTACCTTATATTGACACAAGGGTATCTAAGATCTAAAAGAGGTCAATCGAGAACATAGCTTTAGCAATGTTCCATAGGCTATGGTTCTTCGGGATGATTTCAATTCTGTAGATTGTGCCTCGCCAGTGCGCTGCTGGCTGCAGTGAACCCATATTCTCCACTCTAATAATTGACAACAATGCGCTGCTGTCTAACCATTTTGAGTTATCTAACATTCATTTAACTATATCCGTAAAAATTTAGGGGCTTCTAGAGATTTAAACAGGTTGACAAAAAATAAGGTGTAGGTATTTGTCCTTGTAACGCCCCAGTCCCAAAATACGTAGGACTAGGAACGTAGACAAGCCAGCTGTATTCATACGAAATACATGGGCCTCGTATGAAGACATAAGCTGTAAAATGTAGTAGAACCAAGATAACTAAATCTCATCCACAAAGATAAATAATAATAATAAAGCAACCTCGAGTTTGTCATGTTCACAACAGTTGGGCGGAGACAAAGTCCACTACAACCAAATTAAATATGGAAAAATATACAAGGAAAGAATTTAGCAAGCGAGAGCAAGTGACGAATCCAAGAGTAATCATCACGACGGAATAGAGCGCAAGTCATGGCCTTAGCTAGAGCACCTGCAAGAAATCACGAAAACACACACCTGGGGAAAAACCAGGTCATCAGAGGGACGTAACAAGACACATAATATCATGCCATAAACTGAATAAAGTTAGCTCAATAGAAAAGTATATGTGACTACACAAATAAAGGTCCTTAACCATTCTATGTGTTAATGCATTTGAAGACAACGTTCTACACAAGGGCTCCCGCAGCTAGAAACAAGGCACGTTAGCGTTTCAACCAAGGCACTAGTGGCGTCTAGAGAAAAGTAAATGCACGGCCCATTAGCACTCGAGCGAGAACTAAGGGGCATCCAGAGAAAAATAAATGCACGGCCACTAGCTTCTTGGGTGAGTCACTAACGGCAGCTAGAGGAAAGTAAATGCACGGCACATTTGTGTTTCAACCGAGGCACTAGTGGCATCTAGAGAAAAATAAATAAATGCACGGCCACTAGTCTCTCGACTGAGTCACAAATGGCATCCAGAGAAAGTAAAGGTGTGAAAGCCCCTGCGCCTAATAACTGTCTCCACCCTTCCCATGCACTACTCGTGCTGAATCCACATCACGATATTCCTAATAACTGCTAAGTCTTCTAGTCAACCATAACTATTTAGCAGTTATTGCCTATCGTACGGCATGTTCGCACCGATGGCCAGTCGATACGTACGTCCGAGATCTATATGAGACTCGTGACTCGTGATACACAAGTGTCGGGCCAATGAATGCGACACAAACAAAGGTGGTCCCTTAACTCTAAGCCATATGCAACTAAAATATAATAATTTGCAAGTACAATTTATATTTTCTAGAATAAGTAAAATATGCATGATATTGAGCAAGAAATTTAAACAGTGAAAGCAAGGTGTCTTGCCTGGTAGGGCGCCTGGTGTGCTGCGATAATCATGGTGGAATGAACTGCGTCTTTGGTGTAACAACTACACAAAGGGACCTCTGTTGATGGCACGGATAGTTCCATTGTGTCCAGAAGGGTCAATTTAGTTAGGGTCAATAGGTGGAAGGAAAGAATTGGCAAGGGATAGGTTGATTGGGCTTAGTCACGAACTGGAGGAAAATCGAAGAAATTTAGAAAATTTAATATATATATATATAATTTTAGAAAGTTATTTATAATGCTTGAATGCTATATTTTATTATTCCAAAAATGTAGTAAAATTATTTTAGGTCAAAAACCTTATTTACTTTGATAAATATTTCGTATACTACTTGAAAATATATATGATAACTTGAAAATTTATTTTTATTAATCACAATACTTTCTAGGAATTTATTAGATATAATTACATATGTATATATATATAATATATTGAGAGTCGATAACTCAATAAAGATATAACTTAATAATAACAAATATAATATTCTTCAAAATATTTATACATGCTTCATGTTGAAATACTTATAGTATATACTACTCACAATAGTACAATATACCAAAAATTTATTTTTATAATAATAATAATAATGATAATAATAAAAGATAATAACAGTAATATAATATAATAATAATAATTATTATTATACTGAAAGAAGAAGAAAACAATTTAAAATTTACCAAACCTAAAAAAACATAAAAAGTTGTCAAACACCATTTTTAAGAAAAAGACTCAGCTGACTGCTGTTCTCTTCTTCTTGTTTCACGAGAGGAGGACAACATCAAACAACTTTATAGTATAATAATAAAAATTAACATAAGGATAAAAATAAGAATAACACAAATAATAATAATAATAATAATAATAATAATAATAATAATAATAATAATAATAATAATAATAATAATAATAATAATAATAAAGAAAAAGTATAATACTATTATCAATAGTAAAAAATAAACCAAATAAGACAAAAAAATATCATAAAACAAATCACAAACCACATACGTACTTCCACAGCTGTACTCTTGTGGTGTTGTTTAAGCAACACAAAAGAACAGAAGAAGCAACCATCAAAGGAAATTAAGAAAGAAAGAGAGAGAGGGTTGAGCGAGAGAGTGGGAACACAGTGAGAGAAAGGTGTTCGGGAGCTGAAAAGAGAGGGGAAGAAGGAGGAAGTCGAGGGCGGTCGCGGTTCCAATCGGTCGGGGCGGTCGGCGCTGGTGGCTCCGGTGGGTCGGGGGCGAACAGGGAGAAGTCGGAGTAAAAAGGGGGGTTTTGGGTCGGCGGAGCTCCGGCGGTCCGGCGGGCGGCTGTGGATCAAAGAGGGTTGGGAGGAGGAGGTGAAGGATGGAAAGAACGGTGCGGCGCTACCTAGCCGGAGGCGGCGGCGATGGGCTGGAGATCAGTCGGGGCGCGGTGCGGATCGGTGGCCGCGGGGCGCTTCGACTGATAGCGCGGGCGGCGGAGGTCTAGGGCTGTTCGGCGGAGGCGAGCGCCGGTGGTCGGGCTCGGTTGGGATGGCGCGGCGGACGGGTCTCGGTCGCCGGAGGTAAGTGGTTGTCGGATTTATCAGTTTTTATTTTTGGGTTTGTTTGTCGGTGGTGGCGTGGCGATGATGCTGGTGGTGGTTGTCGACTGCCGATAATGGCTGGGTTGGAGGCGGAGGTCTGGCAGTGTGTTGGGGTGACAGTGGGTCGCCGGAGGTGGCTGTTTTGCTGGGTCGGGTGTGTCGGGAACGGATGATGGCTATGGCGGGGATGGTGTTGCTGGTTCCTGGCGGAGGCGAAGGGAAGCGGTGAGGGAGTCAAGGAAGGGGATCCGGGGGTGGTCCGAGGATGGGTGTCGGGGAAGACAGTCGTATCTCGCTACGGTTGGGTTCGGTCGGCAAGGCCGGGGACGATGGCGGACAGAGGACGGAGGGTTCGTGTAGGATTAGGTTAGGTTTAGGAATTGGGATTTGGTGTATCGTGCCGGGTTGTCGGCACGGAAAAGATCAATGTATGTGTATAAATAATGGAATAAGATAGCGGACACGGACACGATGCACGAGTGGTTGGGAATAATTTGTGGAGTAATTTGGCTTGTGAAAATAAATGGAGGAGTACCTGCCTATTTATAGGATGTGGGAATTCCCATTTGGATAGAATTAGGATTGATTTAAAACCCAAATAGATAATTAGCAATTTAATTTAAAATCAAATCCAATCTAAATACAATCCAATTTAAATCAAAATCCAATTCCAAATACAAATCAAATTTTAAATCTAATTAATTTTTTTAGTTTAAAACGAATAGGAAAAATCAAATTTTAAATATTTAACTGTATAAATTCAAATCAAGATTTAAAATGGACACAAAATTTTTAAATATATTTTTCCAAAAATATCGATAATAATAATTTCGAAAATAATAAATATTTATAAATATCCTTTTTGAATAATAAAATATTATTATAAATAAATTTTAAAATTTACATTTTTATTAAAAAAAGGACTAATAAATAATTACGAAATATATGTATGCACGAATAATGCACATATGATTATGCTTTTCCTAGTATACAATAAAATATTATTTATGATTATTAACTGCTAAAAATAAAAGGTCTTTTATAGCAAGAATTAATAATTATATAATTTTGAAAGTGTATAATAGAATAGAAAAATATTTTTATAAAATATGTACGCTCGCACATATTCGTACTTGTCGAGCAAACGAAAATTTCGCATACGACGTACAATACGACTACGTGACGTACAGTACAAAAATTTTAAATCAGTACCAAAATTGATATAATAAAAATATAGTAAAAATTTAGGGGTTTTACAGTCCTATCAGTCACAACACTTAAAATAAAAGAGTTAATATGGAGAAAATAACTAAGACGAAAGTAATACAAACATTCTAGTATCTATTTCATGTGCATTTCAATGGTTGATGGAAAATCTCAAGTCAATCTACCTCGAGATTCGCATACAAATAACAGAATCATGAATTATGAATCAATTCCTTACAGCAAAATAGAATTTAAATAGACAGTTCTAATTTATGCTATAAGATTTATATCTAATAAAGCAAATAAAATTAAACAGTTTATAAAAGTTACGCCATAATTCTAGGCAAGCCTAACATACCAAGCGAATAGTGGACCCTCATTGGATCACATTGTCATATCAAAAGCCATAGTGTACTTATAGGGATCTAGCAAGATATCTAAATTGCATGGCCTATCTAATAACCTTTACTACACAACGGTCAATTTGAACAAGGGATACCTAGTCCTAGTTATTCTCCTACATTATTTTAATCCTAATTATGAATGAGCATTTCCTGGGTGCAGGCTCGCAATAGCACGACTAACGTACCATCACGAGTTCGCAATCTTTTGCGAAAACGGACCTGCATGGGCCACCACAAAAACTTGTCACGACCCGCATCCGCTTTTCCGGATACGAGACGTGTCCAAGCCAGCCTACGCCGCAGAGTCGGCGGTAGAACACTGTCACGGCCAATAAGCTCAAAATCACAAAATATCTTTATTGCTCATTCACATTTCTAAATTTATTTACAATAGTTACATCATTTAAAATTAAAGGAAAAATACAAGAATTACAATTTATGAAATATTACAACTGCTATCTATTACTAGGTCGACCTCAGCATACCCAAGTCTTCCCAGTGCTAAGAGTGGTCGCGGCCAAACCTGAAAAATAATGGTTTCCAGTCAGGAATGGAACAAGTACACAAACCGACGGCAATGCAAAATACAATAGAATTAACAAGACATGAAAATAGCATATGGAATATGAAAGCTAGTAAGAAAACTGATGACATAGCACGATAGAGAAGTAAACAAGGAAAAACTAATAAAAAACATCTATCTAGGTGGTGTGAAATATCTGTTTCGACATGTGAACGGTTAGGGGGTAAATCCGGCATCTACACGTGCCGTGTGCAGATGCTATTGTTCACGAATAGACATCTTGGGATATTTCTGGGTAGTCCACATGCCTACTAAGATATTTCTCCTCCCGACTACTCCGTGTGACGAGCGTGTCAACAAGCAGCAAGATATATATATAGACATGAAATGAAAAGACTACTATGAATCGGAAAGCAATCAGAAAGTGCACTTGCCTGAGGTCCTTAGCTGGAGAAACCAATAATACCATACCACTCAATGAGCCACAATCAGTCAACACATGTAGAAGTCTCCGGATGCTGAAATAAATAGTACCAACTTTCTCATAATAGTCAAATTAGCTAGGATTGCCTGTCCTTAAGTCCAATTCTGGACACATGGGCAAAACGGTAATTTCGGACAAAAACGATGTCCGTCGTTGGACCCGCTTTGCACCAAAAAACGTGTCAGAGTCAATAGACTCTAAAGTCGTCAAACTACATGTCTACGGATCCAGTTTTCTGATACGAACCCAACCGTATGTCCAGAGTTGGATTCCGGCGGGCCGTGCACAAAATTGCCCGTTGAGTGGGACCGTGGGGCCCGCAAAACCGTAATTTTATCAACTGTCTCAGAATCGGACCAAACTTGGCATACAGGACCAGAAAAACGATACGGTTCTGCTGGCACAAGTTTTGTCTCAATCTGACGAGCGTGCACAAAGTAATTGGAGAATTTGCACAGAGGCCGATACGGGGAATTTTGACGGATACACATCAAATTCGTCGCGCACACGCGTCCAATTTGAATTCCGTCAGAGCCCACACGACCACGAAGCCGTTACGCAGCTTTCAATGCTTACGGTTCGTGACAACGTCGCCCGGAATGGCAGGACGCACGTCGTGTGGATGGTTTTTTCAAGTTTTTAAAACAGTTTTTATCAGTTTTTTTCCTGATTTTTGAGCATCGATTAATCTGTACACAGTTTATGAAATTCAAAACTATGAAATAGGTTCTGATCTCCTATATGTTGTCTAACACTCCCTTAAATTAGTTTTTGAGGTTGTGGAATGGTCGAATCTATATCTGGCTTCCAAAACAGGGTTTTCACCTAACAATTCTGACACTACGTTGCCGTTTCTCTTGCGATGTTCACAAATATTATCTGATCAATTGGCTGCACTAGAATAAATTCTAATTGAAGGGAAGCAAAGTTGGTTATATCGAGATCGTACCAGTATTTGCGGAACGTGAAACGATCGAGCGATCGTTGAGTAATCGATTAACGAAAACCTCCTTTTGCTTCGCTACTACAGCAGTTGGATTGCTGCGTTCCCGTGCGGCCGGTATGCACACGCGGTTTCTCCGCCGTCTGGCGATCGTACGGTGGTCGTCGGCCGTAGGGGAGTTCTTCCAGGCCACTGGGGTCGAGTGGTGGTGGTTGCGGGACGGTTGTCGCGGCAACTGTGCTTGTATCGCGCATGCTACTTATGCCGTTCCACGTCTATGCGTGCGCGTCCGTGCGCGGCCCTGGCCGCCGGCGATGGCTTCGTTGCGGCGTGCGAAGGCTGGGGCATGGTCGCCAGTGGAGGAGGAAGCGTCGTGGGATTTTACTTTAGGTTTCGTGAGAAATTCCCTCCTCCCTTTATACAATTCCGCGGGGGGTGGTCGGGTTTTCCGCTCGGCAGAGTTGTGTGCCTGGGCTCGGGTTTGAGCCCAGGGCAGAGCTCGAGCACTGTTGCTCAAAAAAAATTCTATTAATCTTTTCCCTTCTTTTTATCCAATCATTTCATATATATATATATATATATATATATATATATATATATATATATATATATATATATATATATATATATATATATTTTTTTTTTATATATATATATATATATATATATATATATATATATATATATATATGTATATATACGCACACATATACATATATTATTTTATATATTTATATATACAAACACACATACATACCCCTGTATATATATACACATATATATTCTCATATACATTTATATATATATTTATATATTTTAAACACACACAAATACATATATATTTATATATAATCATATATACATACACATATACATTATATATATAAATATATTTTATATACACACACACAAATACATATATATTTATATATAATCATATATATACGCATATATATATATATATATATATATATATATATATATATATATATATATATATATATATATTTTATATATATATATATATATATATATATATATATATATATATATATATATATATATATATATATATATATATATATATATATATATATATATACACATGTACCCATATTTAATATATTTATATATATACACAATTATACATAATATATTTATTTATACATACAAATACACACGTTTATATAGTATATTTATTTATACAATTTATTCGCATACACGAAAAATTACATTAATAACCATATAATAATATTAATATTATATATAACCTCATTAAAATAATAATAATAGTAATAATACTAACAACAAAATTTAATAAACCAAAGATGATGTATATACCATTTTGCACCCTCTAATAATCTCAGAAAATGTCCAAGGCCTATTTTATACAAATATTATTGAATACGAACTAATAACAATATTTATAATATTTAAATAAGAATATTTAAGAATACTCATTTGATCACTAAAATGGAATACGACCCACAATCATACCAAAATGCATCAACACAAATGTCACTAGACATACCGCATGACTACATGGCTTGGGCTTGGTTTGGGTCCAATTTGCACTAGTTTGGTACAACCGGGTTCTCTAAAACTAAATAATATAGTTAATAAAAAAATCTTCGATAAGGGTTACGTCGCAACTTGGCTCGGTTTTCCTAGTTAGGACGTCTCTGTGGCTCGGTCTTCCCTACCATGGCTAATATACTAGTCAAGGCACACTACTGCACTACTCGTGCCATGATTTCTAGCCATCTTGTACTCCAATTCATAACCATGGCTAAAACCATCTACCGTAATAATTAACTAAATAATTATTTATAAAATCTAAAATCACCCAATAAAATAAATAAAATAAAAATAAAAATATTTCAAAATTTTCGGGAAGGGGAGCTACACTGCAAGTGGTACTATTGGTGTAATGATCAAACGTTGAAAATAAGTCATGTCAAATAATAAGCCTATCTTTGGATTGGGTTATAATTCACATGTAAACCTTATAATTGTCACACATTATCACCACAGTTATGTGTGCAATTCGGCCAAGTATTAACCTTCCTTTCGGCCTGCTAATACTCGTTTGAATGTATACACAAAAACATCCGACATCCCTCATAGACTATCTATGCAAGAGAGGTCACTTTGGCGACATCTTGCTTCAATGGGTCTAATTAGAATGTTAGACAAGTCCTATGAGTTATAAAGAAGTACCAAATTTGAATGTTGACTAAATTTTACATGACTGAATAATGTCCAAATATTTATGTACATGCATATTTCTAAGATTATTGCTCAAATAATGTAATCAAAAGCATAAGTATGAATTTTAATTTTGACAAAATTGAGCATTATCAACTTAACAAAATTCATGTAATAATCTACTAAAGACAAAATTTTAACTTTTCTGCAGACTGAATCATGTAAATATGCTAAAGATATCTTCTTTAATCATAAACATGTGAATTTCTTTGCATGACTTAAAAAAAACATTCAAATATTTTTTAGCATAAAAAATTTAGCCAATCAAAGAAACGTGCATCCAAAAAAATTATTTTCATGTTTTCTTGTATTGAACTCTTTGAATATAATCCGAAAGCTCGTAACTTTAACCTTGTCAGAAATAGCAAACAATAGTTGGGGCATGGGACTATATCCTTTCCCGAAAAAAAAAATTATTATATATTATTATTTAATCATTGCTCAACCCGAAAGTGTCCTGGATCCTTATCATAGAATTGGTTCAGCCATTAGGTATTTTCATCCAAGAAACAAGTTAATCCATCAAAAATTTGAGAACTCACATAAGCAATGATGTAGAGGCAAGAGTCATATGCTTGAACATATTCACAAAGTATAAATACCATCTGCAACCCAACTAAGCTCTTCTATGCAATTAAACAGAGGGTTGGTACAAAGATGGTCGGTCAATACTAAAATCTTATGTCCGACTTCATCTAAACTGAAATAATTATGCGTCCAAATATTTTAACAACCCATAGACTACATCATATTTATATATCCTTCTCATATAATCTGAAAATTCAAACTCATGAATCAAACAGGGAGGCTCTGATACCACTTGTTAGAGATTAATTGTATGTTGATTCATAAGATAAAAAACAAAATAAATACGAAAGCATACCTGAATCCATTGATTGGCTTAATGGATCTTGAAGCAGACGTCTCTTTATGGGTTTGATCTTCCAACCCGCTACGACCCTTAATAATGAAGATGAAATCTTTGTTCCTCTCTGGGGATACAGAAGAGAATAGAGAAAATACTATCTTTGATGGCCGTATGAGTTGGAGACCATAACCCTATTGAATACATATATTTATATGTTTTAATATTTCTAATTTGGCCTCTCATTAAATTAGATTTATCTCCGGTATCTACACATTATTTCCATGACAATTATAACCTTAAGCTAATTTTTTAAATAGACCACCTTAATTTGTCTTAATTATTGTCACGATCCGCACCCACTGTGAGAGTACGAGTACGTAACAACGCCCAGCCTACATCGCAGAGTCGGCGGTAGAACGCTGTCCTAGGTTACTATTTAACTAACAACTCACACAATTATATAATGTACTTGTCAGATATCAACTCCGAACGGAGGACAAGTATAGATATAATGAAATCTCAATCACAGTTTAAGCACGATATGAAAACACAGAAGTTATAACTAAGACTAAATAACAACAACCAACTACTAAATAATAATAATCTCAAAACAAACAATATCTCAACTTATTACAATTCAAGTTCTAAAACATGAAATCTAAACTAAATTAACTAGCTAATCTTCCGATCACTCCTGAGTGTCGGGGCCAAAGGTAGCTAAGCCATCTCCCGGTCCATAGTAAGTAGGGCAAGTGTCCTCGGGGCAAGCATCTGTAATATTTTTAACATGTCCAGTCAGGACAGGAACGAGTACAACTCATCAAAAAAATCCCAAGTAAATAACAGAGAACTATAAACAGTTATAGACAGTTATATTGATAAATCATGTAAAACCTCTAAATCTTTGGAAATATTTTTTTTATTTAAAAAGACTTAAAAATAAATTTATGCAATTTATGATTTTTATTAGTAGAAATGACCTTAGCCATTGTTGAGTTTTGGAGCACTAGACGACCATGATTTTTAGTACGGAAGATGTAGCAGTGTGCTTTGACCAGTAGATTAGCTATGCCATGGGAGGCCTGGCATAGTTCTGTCCAAACTAGGAAAACCAGGCCACGTTGTGAATTGACTCATTTAAAATATTTTAATTAAATATTATTTTATATATTAATTTTTTGATGACCGGGTTTGTCCAATTCAGTCCGAACTGGGGCCGATCCAAATTTAAGCCCATGTAGGCATATGATGGGACCGAGGTGGCATTGTGAACATATTTTTTGTACGTAAAAATATTTCCTAAATTATTTTAGAATTTCATGTACAATTCCAATTATTTAAGTATGTGTACAATTATTGGTATTTTTATATTAAATAATATTTTACAAAATTATACAGTTTTCTGGACCCAAATAAGGGTGTATGGTACAGTTCACCCATTGGAGCGATATTTATTTTATTAATATTAAAGTTATTTTGTGAACATTTAATAAATATGTTTATTGAGATGTTATTATTATTTTGAGTTGATTGAATATATATATATATATATATATATATATATATATATATATATATATATATATATATATAATATATATATATATAATATATATATATATAAATATATATATATATATTAAATATTTGGATTAGATAACATTTAAATTGTTATTTGGATTTTTATACATATTTATGGACTGTATATATATATACTTAAAAAGATTTGATTAGAAAAAAGAAAAAAACAATGTGTGTGGTCGGCCCCACAAGTGGGAACCGATTGACCACATCACCAAATGAGCAAAGTAGCAGCATGTGCGCCCCACTACAATTAACAAGATGCAAACAGCAGCAGCAACTCAAGAGGCCGCTCACCCCCCTCCATTACATAAATATATAGTTATATATATATATATATATATATATATATATATATATATATATATATATATATATATATATATATATATATATATATAAGTTTTAGTAAACCCAAAACCCTAATCAATCTCTCCTTCCTCCTCATTCCTCCGCTCACCCCGTACCCTCTTTCCGGCGAGCACCTCCGTGCCCAGCCACAGTAGCCCCGCCTCACGGTCGCCACGGCAAAACCACCACCAACAACAAACAACAACAACAACAGAATTTAAAATCAAGGTACCTAACTTCTCCATACGATTTTTCCATCAATTTAAATCCGTTTTTAGATCCGTAAATCGTGTAGAAAGCCCACATGACCCTCTTCGAGATCCTCCAGGTGGATTTCGACATGACCATCCAACTTGCTCGAAAAATCGAGGCAAACTTGGAGAACAATCACTTTTCTGGAATATTAAAAACTGTTTTAAAATACCAACTTGTCGGCCACTTTTCTTTCTGTACAATAGGATTTTGTAGAGACTAATTAAAGACGGTCAAAGACAACATAACCGAGATTGTAACGCACCTTCTGGATTCACTTTTCATCTAGTGCATAAAAAGTTACATGTTGTTAAAGTTTTACGAAAAATTGTAAATTCTGTTTTCAAAAAAAAGTAGAAAAACATCCGATACGGCGTGCGCCCCGACAAACCGGACAATGTGGTCGTGCAGTATATGCATCGAAAGACATGTATAGATTTTGTCGACGTGTGGGAACTGACGGAACCCGATTTCGTTGCATGTGCGCGACGAAATCAGTGCGTATTCGTCGAGATACCCACGTATCGACCCTTTTGCAAATTAAGTCACAACTTCGTGGACACTCATCAAATCGCGACGAAACTTGCGCCATTAGACTCAAAATATTTTTCTGGTCCTGTGAGCCAAGTTTGGTTCGATTCTGAGACCGTTGATCGGGACGCTATTTTGGCGGGCCCACAATCCCACTCAACGGACGATTTTGTGCACGGCCCACCGAAATCCAAAATTGGACATACCGTTGGCTTCGTCTCATCAAAACAAATTTGTAGACATTTAGTTTGATGACTTTGGAGACCGTAGGTTCTGGCGCACATTTCGGTGCAAAGCGGGTCCAACGGCGGACATCGTTTTGATCCGAAATTACGATTTTGCCTCTGTTCTAGAATTTAACTTTTGGACAGGCGTTTCCTAGGCATATCTTTTATTCCAAACTCGTTCGTTATGTTTGTTGCAGCATCCGGAGTCATCTGCAGGATTTTGCTTTTCTTGCTTCATTTATTTGCCGGTTCGAGCTACTAGATTATTCCCTTTTGTACATAACCTCAGGCAAGATACCTTTTCATTAGCTATTTATTTTACTTTAGCTCATATTCATGCATTTATTTATTATTTATTTTTTTGCAAAATAAATTGTGCTAACTGTCATGATTAGATAGATTTTTACTGTGTAGTTATAGTTTTCGCACTTATTATTTTTATGCAAATCAAACTTAGAGTTAAGGGACCACCCTTTGTGTATTACACTCATAGGCCTTGACATGTTTATACCACATTTTTGTGAGTCACATATAGGACTCGGACATGCGTGATTGGCTGGCCACCAGTACGTATAAGCCGTACATTAGGAAATAACTGCTAATAGAGTTGCATGCTAGAAGACTTAGCAGTTATGAGTTGGCATTGGACGGGGAGAATATGATTGGAAGTTGACTACCACCCTATCTATCATAGACTCGCTCGCTACTGAGGAATGATAGGTAGACTATATGCTATAGACTCGCTCGATACTGAGGAATAGTATATGGTGTTGTGACTCGCTACTGAGGTACTGTATTGGTATTTTCTTGACTTGATCCGGTAGTCATGCGACCATGAACTATTCTTAAAACTGTATTAACTTAGATTGGTTAGGCACCCTTATCCGTTAGGTATGAGTACTCTTGGTTTGGGTAATTGTATCTGACCGTAGCTTGGAACAATAACTTGTCGCGGATTAGTTCGCCACATCTTGTCCATGTTTGGTTGTAGGTGTGGCTTACTACTACGATGAGAAGGTATTGAACCTTGTTGGGGTCCGGATACCATATTGAATTCGTGACTTGGAAAGATATTTCATCGTGGATTAGTGTGCCATCTCCTGTCCTTGTTTGGTTGGGGGGATGGTACGCTAATCCAAAAGGTGAGGTATTGGACCATGTTATAATCCGATCTTACTTATTATTATTGAGCAGTATTTATTCTGTTTATATGGCATGATATTGTGTATCTTGTTACGTCCCTCTGAGGACCTGGTTATCTCCCCAGGTGTGTGCTATTGTTATTTGCGGGTATTCTAACCGAGGTCGCGATCTTCTCTATTCATTCAGAGATGACGTATCTTGGGTCTTTTTTTGCTACTCCCGCCTAATCATTTCAGTTTCCATGTATATTTTTCCCTTACTTGTTGGTAGTGGATTTGTCTCCGCCCAACATATTGTACAAAGACTTATTACAGTTGATTATATAATATCTTTTATTCTTATATTTGTGGATGAGATTAGATTACTCTTGGTTTATTGCATTTTATAGCTTATGTATTTATATGAGGTTTCCATATATTGGAGTATACTTCGTATGTATACAGCTGTCATGTCTATGTACCTAGTCCTATGTATTTTGGGACTGGGCGTTACAAATTATGGCAGTTTTATATAGGTAGTGTTGTAGATAAAAGTTAAGGTACAAGGAAAGTAAAGTAACTAAACAAGAAGAGAAACATGGCAATGAAGACTGTAAAATATAATCTAGCTGAACTAGAGTAACATGATATAAGTCCAGACAGTATAATATGAGTCAAGTGTAATCCCAATGTGAGTCCAGACAATGTAAATCCAATATTAGATGATTCCAGTACAAGACGAGTCTAGTATAAGTTGAGTCCAGTCAGTGATCAAAGATTCCAAGGTGAGTCCAGACTATACTCTAACAGTGTATTTTCAAATATCGAAATCGACATGTAAACGGCTGTAGGTAATATGGCACACCGTACACTCGGTAAAGTGTGGGATGACTATCATTCCAGTATAATTCCAAAGGAGTGATTCCAGTATTTGGGAATATTCACATGTCTACTCCAATATTTTCCTGCCCAACAAGTACAAGTGAATCCATAATCCGACACGAAATAAGTACAAGTCCATCTAGAATACGAATGATACCAGTAAGTGATTCTAGTAGGTAATTTCAGAAATAGAGGCCAGACATGAATAAATGAGTGTCGCATGAAATGGATCCAGTAATATCAAATCGTGTTTGTAACAGAGAAAACAATAGAGCTAACTTAAACTGAAGTACAATAATTGATAAATAAATTAGAGAACTATCAGAGAATGTACTCGTCTAGTATCCTGAATATCCGAAGAGAATATACGGTCCGAGGAGTGGTGGCTGTCTCCTATAGAACAGTACAAGTCACTACATGTCCAAAATAGTAAAATAGACTGCTACAATGCATCTAAATGATGTTTGGGGTCAATCTAGGCTAAAGTCAATCTTTGGTCAACTCTAGTCAACTACACTAGTCAAACTAGGTCAACTAGGTCAAGCTTAACCCAAACAAGTCTCACTAAGCCTAACCAGCCTATTCTAGCAAGCACACATCAAAACCAGACTATACAAGCCAACAACACACATTGACTGGGCATTTTTGCCATACACATAGGCTATACACAAAGGAATACATGTATATGTGTGTCAATGTGGCAATATGTAATCATGTGTGTGTAGTGAAATCTGTGCAATATAAGTGTGTGAGGGTGTGTGAAATGAACATGAGTGTGTGTCCATGTGTATTCAGGATTAGGCCTAGGAGTGTGTATGTGGCTAACATGTTTGTGTGATTCACATATAGAAATTAGTGTGTGTGTGTAATAGATTTTAGGCTTTTAGTAAATAATGTGTCAAGTGACAGTTCAAAATCAGTGAGGGTGTTAGCTAACAGTGAGTGAACTGTAGGGCAATGATAACCCATGTGTGTAACACCCAGTTTTCCAAATGAGGGTAATTTTGAAATTTTGTAATTATAATTATTATTATTGATATTTATTTCATATTATGATTTTTGGCAATTTTTAATCACTTTTAAACTATTTAAAAATCATGACTTGTGATTTGGCGTTTTACTAGTGTAACCCTAGAGATAGTGATCTAGAGCCTAGCTGTGTGATTAGGGTATTTCATTTATCATTTTTTTGCTTGAGGGTATTTTGGTCATTTTTGAATTTTTGGGATTTATTTGGAATTATTATTAATTATTGAGATTTATTAGAATTTATGTGATATTTAGTATAATTTATTTGAGTGATATTCTAGACTTTGACTAGCATTGACTTTGGAGCCTAACCTAGATGCTAACCCTAGTGGTGGTGACTTGATTAGATCATGTGACCCTAACCTAACATTAAGTTAATTCCTAATAGGCCATTTAGAATTTAAGTTAGAATATAGAGGCTTTAGTCATAAGCCATGACTTATGGTTTTGAAACCATTAATTAGCAACTTAGCCCATAGAGGCCCAAGCCCAACACCATGTAAACCTAACCCTAACTCTAGCATGGCCGGCCAACCCAACTAGGGATTCCCCCATATAAGTAATCTCTTCCATTAGGTTAACCTCCTTTAGAAAGTTCACATTTGGAAAGAGAGGTATGCTCCATCTTTAGAAATTCATAAAAAATCTAATTTAATTCTTTTTTCCCTCAAACTAACTGCAATAGGTTCTAATTTAGGTATTCTTGTTGTGTGTGTAATTTATTTTCAGTTTGTTAACAATTTGGTGAAGTTTGGCCATCAAGAGGAACACCCCTCTTTGGAGCTTTTGAGGAGTTTTGACACCTATAGGTAACTCCTTCGAAACTTATTGAAATTGTTGTTATTATTGCATAATAGCCTAGATCTAGGTGTCCTCCATCTAACCCTAGATTTCTGTAGGATTTTGTGTCCGATTCGAGTCCTAAATGGACACGTATCAGTCCACTATGCTGAGTGTTTGATAAAATGCCCCAAAGGATATTTCGACCTAATTTTTGGAATCTTTTTGAATGGATTTGTAGATCTAGGGCTTGCTTATGGATTTGTGTCAATTCTTCTTGAATCTGATTTCGTGTCGTGTCCACACGTGGACACGAACACAGTCCCCGCACGCGGTTAGGGTTTCCTCTGCTGCTCGAGTGTCCTAGCGGACACGACACAACACCTCGACACACGAAAATTTATGTGTGGGTGCGGGCAATGTTTGTCTTTAAGCATACAAAATTTTAGGAGAAATTATCGAGTGGTTAGGGAGAAATCGGGCTTGTACTGGTTTTACAAACACACACACGCACATTGGGTCACTGATACGGGCTTGGACACGGAGCTGGACACTTCGTGGACACGAATCAGGCACTTAGACACCTACCCTGACACCCCACCTAGCTATTGAAACGTGCACGTGACACATGGATGTATGTGTCGTGTCCTGGATCAATCGACACACTTGCACGAGGATTTGTAATGTTGTTTACTGATACATTTGTTTTTCTGTGTTTGGACACTTGTGTCCTGATCTATTGGATACGAATGACACCCCTAGACCCATGAACATATGGAGAACACACTGACATACCTGTTTGTAAATTTATATGGTTTAAACTTAGTTTTCGAAATAGGAATTTCGGGTATCAGTGTTCTTTATTTTTTCAGTTGGGTTATATGAACTGTCACTTAAATTATGAACCCATTTCCCTGGTCGGAATGCTAAATTAGTTAGGATTTAGGTTGTAAATGTATAAATGAACTGAGATTCAATGAAAACTTAATTGGATGTAAACTTGTGTTGAGATGAAATATAAACTGGGAATTTCAAAATCTGAAACCTGGGAGTTAATTTTCAGGTTGTTTTGTTTGTTTTTCTTCCCTTAGTTAGTTATCTATTTTCCTAAAGATTTCAGGTTATTTTAACTTGATGAGTTGATTGGGTTTTACATGCAAAAAGATTTTACTGATATGGGCTATTTGGTTTCTTTTCGAAAATGAATTTCCTAGTTACCTGGTTTTAATGTATGTTAGTTATTAGGAATTTATTCAAGGTTACTTATATACATATTGGTTTTCATTGGTTCAGTTGTAGGCAATTTGAAACTGAACATATAAGTATCTTCTCATTCGTTGAACACATGACTTGTTAGTCCAGTTTTATGCCCATTAAATCCTGCATTCCTTGTTCAGACCCTTGTGCTTTAGATGTAGTTTTTACATACTAATACCTGCCATTTGTCTAGATACATAATGCCATAAACTACATACATGTATCCATTTTATTTACATGTCCATTCATTGCATAACTTGGTAGAACAGACCCTTTATTAGTTCTGTCCAGAGTGATGGGTTTTCCTTTTCTTAACATTGAAAACCTGAGAATGGGTTTTCCTTTTCTTGACATTGAAAACAGAGAATGTGTTCAAAAATATGATTTTTACTTTAATGTGAACCAGAGAACAGTTCATTATACACACACTCACCCACATCTGTATGACACTATATTTCACTCACTTCCCTTTTATACTTTGCTCACACTCTTCACTGTCCACTAGAATCTGAGACTCTTTTGACACTGTCACACACTAAACCCTCGCTTGCCATGCTCACTCTCTATCCTTCTATCTCACTATATATGTAATGTATATATATATATATATATCTATGTAATGTGTACGTATCAATATATATGTATATGTTTACCCTATGTGTGTGATGACTTGTTGTGTCTTGGTTTTGAGTTGTGGTGCAAGTATAGGGTTGTATAGCCTTGGGTAGTCTTGATAGACTAGTATAGGCTAGATTGACCTAGTTAAGACTTGTTAGACCTTGGTTGGACCTAGTTGACCTAGTTTGACTTCTAGGTTTGACCAGAGTTGACCAAGAGTTGACTTTGGCCTAGTTTGACCTAGAATCATGTAAATGTATAGTAGAACTCCATATTACCATTTTGGACTTATTGTGACTCGTGTTGTTCTGATTAGGAGCCAGACACCTCTCCTCGGACAGTACATTTCATCCAGATACTCAGGATACAGGCGAGTACATTCTCTGATTATTTCATATCCTGTTTAGAATAATTCTCCTGCTTTAAATTACTTTACTTAATACTGTAACGTTAGTCACACGGATTAGTACTATATGGATCCCTTCTTGGGATGTTATCCCCTTAGGGAGCATTGGATACTACATGTTCTGTGCATTTTACTTACATTGTGTATCACTATGCTTCATGGTTCATTGATCACTTGTGACATGTACTCTCATGATCACAGAGTCTTCCTTGAATCACCCATTTAGGGGCATTCCTAGAATCACCTATTTTTGGGCCTACCATGTATCACCCCTTGTGGGCCATTGCATGGATCATAACATAACCTGGCTGGATCCTTGTGTATTGATTGAGGGTACGGGAGAGTAGAAGTAGACATGTGAATAATATCCAAGTAGTATCTCATCTGATCACCTCCGTAGTGTCTCATCAGAATCTCCTATTCCATTCACATGTTTATATTGTACTTTGACTCACTAGCCACTGTTAGTTCTCTACTTATAGTAGATATTTCTATTACAGTTCTCTCTCTGTTTAAATTCTGTACTTTCTTTCAGTTTTCTGTATCTTACTTTACTGTATGATTATATTTTCTAACCTGCTATGAACTGTTGAGATGTATTGTGCTCGCTCCATCCTGATTGGGCACCGTTGAATGTTTACAGAGGACGAGGATGAGGCTGGTGTTGACACCTTCTATGGGACAGCCCTAGACGACACTTGTGAGCTGGACTCTCAGGAGGACCCAGCTCTAGCTGATGATATTACCTCTACTGCCTAGACTAGTTTAGTTAGGCTTTATCTTACTTATGTTGTCTTGGGACTAGTTTAGTCTAGGTTTACTATTTCTGTCATTTGAGATCTGGATTGTATATATTCTTTCATACTCTGTAGTTGAGACCTTGTATTCTGGATGTTGCTGAGATGTTATGTTAGACACTTAGACTCTTCTGATCATCTGTATTTTATTTGAGTTCTATATCATATCGTGCTTCTTCTTCCTTAGTTGTGATTGGGTTTACATCCTGCTATGTCACCCCCATTCGGGGAGCATAAACTGCTTAGCATTATATTGTTAGATGTTGTGACCTAGGATAGCGTTCTATCGCCGATACTGCGGCGTAGGCTGGACGTACCCACTTCTCGTGCCCTTACTCTAGGGTGCGGGTTGTGATAATGTGTATATGTAAACTGACAGTAGGTAGTTGTGTCAATGGTGGTTAGTTAGAGTAGGGAAGAGTGTACGTGTATATGTGATACAAAAACTAGCTAATAGGGTGTGTAACATCTCAGATTTTTGGGTGTCAAAGTGGATTAATGTGTGTACACAGAAAAATGGATTAGTGTGTTCTCAGGAATTCAGGGTAGCTAGTGTATCAATGTGAAACTAAAATCAGTGAATGGTGCATGGTGTGTATGAGTGAATCTCAGGAAAATTCAGTAATTGACAGTTCATATTTAGTCCCAACACAATTCAAAATCCATTTTCCCTTGACATCATCCTAATCTAACACGTAACCAACCTAGCAGTAGTCTAACACAATTGTGATGGATTAAACATTAACAATTCAGTTTAAATGGAATCAAAAATCAGGATTAGAAAATAGTGTACGGTGTACCAGATGACAATGTTTACATGTAGCAGTTCAACGTTCAAAAACCTATTTCGAAATCCAAAAACTAATACCAATCACAACCAAACATTGCAGTAAACCATTACAGATGTATATGAATTAAAAATGGAATCTAAATTCAGAATTAGTGAAACAGTGCACTGCGTATCAGTCGAAATAGGAAAATGAAAATTCGAAACTAAAATCATACTAGTATGATCAATTAATGGTTGGTAATCCAACCTACGCACGTGCACGTGTCTCACGAATCATCTCGTATCCTGGGGAAGCAGGACACGACGTGTCTTGGCTCACGAACACCACAGACATGCTGTGCACAGACTGTGTCGTGCACGCGTGTCCAGCGTACGATACAGGCCACATGGTGACATGTGGCCGTACACACGTGTACGCCAGGGGTAGGGATACCCCTCGGACACCCTGTACCGTGTCCTAGACACGTGTCGTATCGTTTCTATTCGCATGTCAGTGGTGAAATGTGTGCGATTCAGTCCGCTCGTGCGGCCAGTGCGGAGAGGAGAACTCCTCGCACACTCCACCATCTGAGCTCAAATTTTGGGAGACCAATGTCAGTCAATGCCCTGACATCCTTGTTTGCAAAAACAAATGTCTTTTATTTCACAAACTTTAAAGAATAGTACAAAAGTACAATGAATTCTGGGAAAGTACAACTATAGGAATCCGATCTGAAGACGATCGCTTTATCCCTTAGACGATGTAAACTTTGAAGACGATAGCCTCTGAAGAATACAGCAGCACTTGGACAAGAACTCCTGATCTCTGATGATAATATAATCTGATCCCCTAAATGAAGGACTTGAAACTCTATTTATAGAGTTCTAGAAATAACTATTTTGTAGTTATTCTGGATTGTGCATGATGGATTGCGCTGTCGACAGACTGCACAGACTGCAAACTGTGCTGGCCTATTGGACAGTTGCTCGATCATGGGATAACTGTATTCAGACGCGTGGCATTATTTGATTGAAATGCGCTTGGTCGTGTACAGGCGGTTGCCACACGGCGAGCAATTGATGGCATGTAAGCCACGTAATACATGTCAGTTATTTGATGAATCGCGCTAACCGAATAGCACTAGCTTCAGACTGCGCTTCCTTCTAGTCAATGGATAGCGCTAGGATTCAGACTTGGTCATACTGCACTGAGGTTGGACTGGCAAACTGCGCTGAGGTTGTACAGCTGTTCTCGAGCACTGTGCTGCACAAGAAACGAACGAACTCCTCATTTTTCGGGCTGTCAGGCTGTCAGAAGATCTGATCTTTGTCAAGTAATGATGGCATTGCCACGTCAGCGTAGCGCGCTCGGATAGTAGCGCAGTTCGGCTCGCACGTTTGATTTACAGCGCAATCTATCTCCGGCACAGTTCATTTGAAGGGTGCACAATTTGAGACTTCTCTGCCTATTTGATAGATACTACTTGATTTTTAGGACATACAAGACCCCCTTCAAAGTTTTCGAAATTTGAAAATATTCAAAGTTTCAAAATACTTTGAATTTCGAATTTAAAATCAAGTTGCGCTTTGGTTGCGCGTTTGGAGGAATTAGTTCCGTCTTTTGTGGCGCAATCGGAGGTGACTGTTACACTACTGAAAAACTATAAATAGTTTTATTTCTCATTCTTTCAACCTTTACTTGCTTTCGATTTCTCAAGAGACAGAAGCTCCTCCCCTACTCCGACTTCTTCTTCCTTTCATCGCGATCGGCCACCGAGAAGGGAAAGGCCCCCGCCGAACCTTCAACTCGTGTTGCACCACGAGTCTCTCGTCACGAGACGGGTCATCCAGTACTTCAAGGTGAATGACGAACCATGATCGAAACCTTTTTTTAGGGTTTTTGATGTTTTCAGACCTTCATACCTCTCTCTTTTTAGATGATGGTATTTGCGCCACCCTGTTTAGGGTTTCGGTTGCATGCACAACAGTTTTCATTTTTATGAAAACTGTATTCTTGTGCAATCGGTTGGAAAGCGCTAACAAAATATTTGACGCAATCCATCGATTTGCGCAAGTCGGTTGTGCCAGCGCAAACTGATGTTTTGCGCAAGTATGTTAGCGTAACTTGACGTTTTGCACACATTGGTTGTGCTGGCACAATCTGATACCTTGCGCATGTTGACTGTGTTGGCGCAGTCTGATAGCTTGTTTCACACAGTACAATTTGATGAACTTTTGAAAAAACTTTTTTGATTTTGCATATACTGATCTTTGTCTCTTTATTGATGCAGTTAACCTCAGGAAAGATCCTAACTATGAGGTTCTTGCAGGATCTCTATCGGAATCAGACTACGAGGAAGATCTCTCTCATGTGTCCTTTCCTCAATATGCCTTACCGTCTTCTCGGCAGGATGTCATGATTGCACAGTATAAAGATACGTTATTGTGTTTAATGAATGGACAGCCTCTCCAAACTGCTGACACTGTGACCCACAAGAAATCTTTATTCTTGTTTGGTGAAGCTTTCGACAAAAATTCTCAACCAAGGCCTCGCATGGAACAGAGAATTTTCGAAAAGGGCGAGAAGACGATACTTATGCCAGAGATCTCCAGATGCCTTCCTCTGTCTAAATATGGTTTTGCAAGCTATCCCAGAAGAATGGAATGGGATATAACTCCGTTGCAACAGGCCCGAGTGGGTAATATCTGTGTTAAGAAGGGGCCAGATCATAAGGATATCTTCTACAGTTCTTCTGAGCGACATAGCTCTCTACTCAGAGGACTCAAGCCTGGTTGCATCCCGCCGGAGGATTCTTCTTTGTTGCTACCAGTAAGAACTCCAATATTCGCAAATAAGTTTACGAAGGTGGAAGGGAGGTATCCGGACCAAGACCTACAGTTGACAGGTCTTATGAACCCGAAAAATAAGAGATGGATCTGTATAGCCAATTTGATATTAGTCCAATTTGAAGATCAGCTTAAAGAGATTAATCTGTATCAGGCAATATATGGCACAGTCTATGGCTTTCCCCCGAATCCACATCTATTTCTTGCATTGTCGGAGAGATACATTTATAGGACTGGGACTTTTATGATGCTACACGGGGAGAATGGATTAGCCTTGCATGAGATGAAGTACATCTCAAATCTGCCGATGGAGGATATCCCCTATGAAGAGTTTGTCCCAACAAATGATGAGTTGGACAGACTGCGCCAAGAGAATGCCCGTATGATAGAAGTTTTCGAAGAGCTACTCTGCCACTACAAGATTTGCTCTCTCTACTATAAGAGTGGCACGGCCGGCACGTGCTATTCGACCAAATGGTTGCCATATCTTTTCCTCAACCATATTATCGAGAAGAAAACAAAAGAACATGAAAAATACAATCCTAACTTCTTTAAACCGCTTAGCAACAGCGAGGTGATCGAGTTGATGGAGACGCATAATGAGATGGATATCAAGATTGAGGATGATCTTCAGTGTCCTCCTTTCAAAGAAGGAGACATCATAGAGAGCTTTATGAGGATGGGTTACAGACCCGTGTCAAAGGAAGCCCAACTAGCAGGGTTCCTTACTTACTGGCTTCGACGATATGTCGTTTCTGGAGCCAGTACAGTCGACCGCTTCCATCGTAGCGTACTGTTTGTTGCTGTCCGTCTAGTCTTCGGATACCGGATGGATTTGTTGTCAGCAATGACATGCAGAATGAACGTCGGCCTCTGCCTCTTCGTTGATTCGATGATTCGAGAAAAAGGTGAAAAGGGACATTTCCCTCGGCTGGAACTGCCGTATACATATATGTTCGGATGGCTGCTTCTACACCATCCTTCCTTAATGAACCTGCTATGGGAGTAGTAAGCGGTAGTTTTCTGAGAAGATATTCTGGATGTAAGTGGTTCTATACCACTTTGAAAGACTGCAGGCGAATCTTGAACCTGGGTAGAGGATGGAACTTCTACTGTGTTCTGCCTCCAACCGGTTGTGAATATATGTCAGTGAACCTTGTCGACTCAGTGAGAATGCAGCCTTTGGGCCATACAGCTTTTGACTGGTTGAGGACGATTCGTCCTTCACATCTAGTATATCGGTTCGAAGATGAATGCTATCATGAACCTTATCTCCCGAGCCGTTTTGCACGCAAATTCGGCTATGATCAATTCCACGTAGGTAATGCCATAACATGCCTACAAGGAAAAGGTTATTTGATTGATGGAGCCCGGGCTTGGGCCTATTATAATGCTCATGACACGAAGACAACATTCTCAATGCCGACAAAGAACGACCGTGGTCCCCACATGTTGTATACTTACTCGATCTTTTATACGTCAGCAAACACTTTTGCTGAGAACTTTAATTTAACAGACAGCTTTGCAACGGTGACACGATTTAGAAAAGGGGCACCTATTTTGTTGCCTCCTGGTAATGATGAAGAGCACGAGCCAGCCGATGCACCTCTAGAAGCTTCGAGGGAAGCCAACTTCCCTGAAGAAGTTTACGAACCGCTACGTGTTTCTCTGAAAGTTGTAAGATCTCCGATCAAGGAGAAAAAGAAGAGGAAGGCAGAAGAACCATCTTCTCCTGTCTCAAAAAAGAAGATTGATGTAGACTCTTTGGAAAGAGTCACTACTCGATCACAGTCTCGGCAACAAGCTGAGTCGGCTCACCGAGAATAGGTGAAGACCCTAACCCACTCAAAGACAAATACATGCTGCAGACGTAGAGAGCCCGGAAGAACCTCTGCGTAGAAAGAAAATAGCTTTCAGGAAGAAAGTGGTCACCCCTTCAAAAGCTATCCATACTTCTGCTCTAACAAGTGCTGCCGCCGGGGTTATGATGCCTTCACCTACGCCTGTTCCTGAGCCTAGGCAGGAGACAGAGGCAGAGATAAGGGACGAGGTTGCAGACATAAGAAAAAAGACTGCAGAAGCAAAAAGTGAGGCAGCAGAAGCGAATGTAACTCCGACCCAAATCAATGTGTCAGAATCACCTATTGAGGTATTGCCGTCTCCCACACTTGCGATGGAAGCTGCACGTCTTCCACCTACACCAAGATCAGGTCGTGCTGAAGAAGATTGACTGATGATCGAGTCTCTGGATGACTGTGATTTCGACTTCCATGACATAGATCCAATTGATGCAAGTGATGATGAGGAAGCACCAGAGGAGGAAGCAGACGACAAAGAAATATCTGTAGAAGATGTTCATGACAATGAAGAGGATGCTGCTGTCCCTACACCCCAGGAGAAGAATGCTGATGAAGCAGCACCGGAGGAAACTATTGTCCCTGATCAAAGAGGTAGTGACTGATATTGATAATCCTCTTTTATAGATCAAATGACTGACATCTTATCTTTCATTCATGCAGAAATTCAACCTTCTATAATTTCTCCGGTATGTACTGATATAATGCAGACAAAAGCGATAGCCAGCAGCAGCCGTCATTTATCAGATGGTTCTGAAGCAGGAAGTAGTCAAGCAGTGATGTCTGAAGCTACTTCTGCGAGGCTGCAGCCTATGTCAACAGAAGACAATCTTGTCATTAAACCCAGCATTGGTAAACTTGCCCTCATTTTGACCCTTTTTTATAGTCCTTAATGACATCAAACTGATGATATTTATTCGTTTTCACAGAGGAACATCTGGGAGGGGCAACTAGCTCCACTATGGCTCCCTTGTCCAAAGAGACTTCAGTCTATGTTCAAGAAGCCAAACTTCCGCCTTTACAGGCATCTGCTGCTACAACATCTATAGGAGTCACTGCCACACCTAGTGCAGTGGCCACTAACAAATTTATAGTTGGCTCCTTCACCAACCTCTTCTTCACTTCATTAGGACCTTTAGTAGAAAGGGTAATGGAGAAAGAGAGTGTTGGTCTCATCACTGTCAGAATTCCAACTTCTTATTTGATCGGTGGTATCAGAAGTCAGGGTGATGAGGCTCAAGCTGCCTATCTCGAACATGTGTTATACGAGCTGGAGGAGTCAATTAAGATTTACAAAGTTCTTAATCGGGGGGAGTTAGAGCCACTGGTGAATGCCGAGTTTGAAAGGATGACTCGGGAAGCTGAGGTCACAAAAGCTGCTTTCAAGACTTTCTTGGACACTTTTGCCACAAAGTCTTCAGAGTATGATTCCCAGATGGAGATAGTAACGTCTGCTGCTGGGGAGAAAGAAAAGAAGGTTGCTGAACTGAAAGCAGAGTTTGCTTGACTTTAAGAAGAGTTGAGGATCGTTCAACTTGCTCTTGAGGAAGAGACTACATAGCATCAAACTGCAGTTCAGCAACTAGACATTCTAACCCATGAAAAGAATGAGTTTGTCAAGTCTCATCAAGATGAAATCGCTTGCCGACTAGTGACCTTGCCGACATTTGACGATAATTCTGGAATAGAGGAAGCTAGGAAGCGGGTGCTGGATTCTAGTGAAGAATGACTTCAAACTTTGAAGCAGCAGATAGCTAGTCTGATGACCCCACCGATTGAGTAAAAGAAAATCTTTTGTACTTTCTCCTTTGTGATATGTATTTTTGTAATGCCTTTTATTTTGATCAATGAAAAGACATTATTTTGTGGCTCTATAATTTATTGCATATCCCATTACGGATATAAATAATAGTGATAGAAAATATATTCAGAGGTTCAGGACATGATATATTTCTTGATTTAGAAAATAATTATATTTATTATATCTGCTCGGAGGTAATGTGGACATGGCAGGATCTAATTTTTTTTGAATATCATTATTTCGGTAGACAACTTAATCAGAGGTAATAAAGACATGACAAGTTGTTGATATGGTTGAACGGATGAGCCATCAGGATGTTTGAACGAAATGAGTCGTCAGGATGAACGGATGAACCGTCGTATGAATAGGATGAACGGATGAACCGTCGGATGAATGGAATGAGCGGATGAACCGTCGGATGAATAGAATGAACGGATGAACCGTCGGATGAATATAATGAATGGGTGAACCGTCAGGTGAATGGAATGAACGAACGAACCGTCGGATGACGAATGCGTCGCTTTGATTCACGTAATCGACTGTTTCAAGAATGTCTGTCTATAAATAGAAATTTTTTTTTAGATGGAATGATCAGTTTCAATTGTAACACAAGATGTCATCTGGAGATGCATCCGAAAAGGCTGAGATCATCCCGAAGGTCGAAGAAGTTGTTGTGGAACGTCCAGCCGAGCCAACCCAGCCAAAGCAGACAAAGGCGGGCGAAGGTTCCTCTGCACCTAAGCCACCACGGGATATCTTGGACTTCCTGGTTGAGCCAGGGAAGACTAAAGAGGAAGAGGCCATGAGGATGGCCGCTTGTGCGTTTCTGGTGAAATCGAGCAAGGATGTCCTCGGCTCTTTTATCGATTATATTTTTGAAAAGGACGGTAGTGGTCCTCGTCCTGTCTTTAAGAAGGACGATAGTGATTCTCGTCCTTGATATTATGCAACATCGTTTATGATAAAAATAAAATCAAACTTTATTTAAGAACTGTCTGATCATATTTACAAGAAATTCCTTTTACATTCATACATAGTACTTTTTAGGAACTTGCCATTGATGGGCATCATTGCAACTCGACCGTCTAGCTCTGTAAGTTGATAGGCTCCATTTGAGAAGACTTTACTCACGATATAAGGCCCTTTCCATTTTGCATCGAACTTGCCTTTGCTCATGTGAGTCATGGTCATGGGACGTCTGACTGTTAGAACAAGTTCTCCTTTCTGAAAGGTTCTGACTTTAACTTTGCGGTTAAAAGTCTTCGAGATGCGGGCTTGATATAATTCTATGTGTTGTTGAGCCAATAGTCGCTTCTCGTCGAGCGACTCCAGTTCTTGAAGTTGAAGAAGATCATTATTCTCCGTAGTAAGTTTATTAGCGATGGCAATTCTCAAAGAAGGAATTTGAAGTTCCAGAGGTAGAACTGCTTCACAACCGTACACCAGAGAGAAGGGTGTACAGCCTGTGGGATTGCGGACCGTAGTACGGTAGGCCCATAGACATTATCCAAGCTTTTCACTCCAATTCTGTTTGTTAGTAGACACAAACTTCTTAAGGAGCTTGATGATAGTCTTGTTGAAGGCTTCAGCCAAGCCATTAGCAGCAGGGTTGTAAGCTGTAGAGGCGACATTATCAATCCTGTGATCGTCACAGAACCTGGTAAACTTTTGACTGATGAACTGAGGTCCATTGTCGCGAATGATTCGTCGAGGCACACCAAACCTGTAGATAACGTGGTGTTTGACGTAGTTGATGACGCTGCTGGTTTTGACTTCAGCCAAGGGTATAGCTTTGACCCACTTGGAAAAATAATCAGTTATTGCTAATATAAACCGATGTCCCTTAGAAGATGGAGGATTGATAGGACCTATAATATCCATGCCCCAAGCTTCAAAGGCCATGAAGCAGCAGTCGGATGAAGGAATTCCGACGGTTGATAGATGAAATCTACATAGATTTGACAGGCTCGACATTTCTTTGCATATTCGATGGCATCAGACACCATAGAAGGCCAATAGTAACCCATTCGTCGGATACGATCTTGCAGTTTAGGGCCAGGTTGATGTGCTCCGCAAACACCATTATGAGCTTCACGCAATACTTGCTTTGCTTCATCACCCGCAAGACAGCGAAAGAGTAGGTCGTCATAAGTCCGTCGATAAAGAGTTTTGGTCGTCTGATCGTAGTAGAATCGAAGAGATCGTCGACGAATACTCGTAGCCTCCTTAGGATCTTCAGGAAGTATGTCATGAACTACAAAGTTGATGAAAGGAGCTCTCCAATCTTTATTGATAACGTTGACTTCGGCAAAGTTACTGAACTCAATATTGCGATTGTTTTCAATGCAGAACAACTCTCTATTGGAAACAACAACTACTTGTTGTCTTTTGATAGGAATTGCTAAAACTGCTGCGAGATTAGCTAGAGCATCTGCTTCAATGTTACAAGCTCGTCGAATATATTCAATGAAGAAAGCCTTGAATGATGTAGCCATATAAATTGCAGCTTCATGATAGGGTACTAAATCTTGAAGGCGAACTTCATAGATTCCTCTAATCTGGTTAACAACCAACTTGGAGTCGCCATAGACTTTAAGATATTCGATGTCCAGCTGTTTAGCTAACTTAAGGCCAATGAGTAGAGCATTGTATTCTGCTACATTGTTGGAGCAGGGTTCATCTAGGGAGTAAGCTCTTTGGATAGTTGACCCGTCTGGAGAAACAAAAACAACCCCAACTCCTGCGATAATGATACCATTTGGTCCGATCCTGGATGCACCGTCAAAGAATAGACGCCAAGTAGGAAATTCTTCGGAGATTATATTTGATTCCAACGTCTCGTCTGGAATTTCATCATAGAGTTTGGAGGTCTCTGGTATAGGATGAGCTGCTAAGAAGTCCGCCAGCGCTTGACCCTTGATAGACTTTTGTGGAACATATACTATGTCATATTGGGCTAGCAAAATGGCCCATGTAGCTAACCGAGAATTGAGTGTGCTGGGTTTCTTCATTAGTACTCGAAGAGGATTGACTCGGAAAATGACATGAATGGTTTGTCCAATGATGTAATATCTTGTCTTTTGAACAGCAAACATAAGAGCTAAGCATTCTTTTTCGACCGGACTATAACGGTGTTCGGCACCAATCATAGTATGACTGAGATAATAAATGTCTTGTTCATGACCTTCTTTATTCTTCTGGAAAAGTAAAGCACCCAATGAATGATCCATAGCACGGACATACATTAAAAATAGAATACCAGAGATTGGTGGTACCATAACTGGTGGTTTCATCATATACGGCTTTATATCATCGAATGCTTGTTGATATTCTTCGGTCCAAACGAAAGATACACCCTTCTTCATTAGCTGAGTAAACGGTCTACAACGTCCAGACAGATTTAAAATGAACCTCCTGATGTACGCAAGTCGACCTTGGAATCCTCGTAGCTCTTTTAAGTTGCGTGGAGGACGCATCTCTTGAATGGCTTTGATCTTCTCGGGATCCACGTGTATACCTTTGGAGGTAATGACGAAGTCGAGAAATTTACCACTAGAGACAACCAAGAATGACTTGGTGGAATTCATTTTTAACTGATGTTGACGCATCAGATTGAAGATAGTTCTTAAATTTTAGATGTGATCTTCCTTTAGACGACTCTTGACAGCAATATCGTCCACATAGCATTCGACAGTTTTATGAAGATGATCTTAAAATATGGTACTCATAGCTTGTTGGTAAGTTGTACCAGCGTTCTTGAGACCAAATGGCATCACGGTATAGCAGTAGACTCCACGAGGAGTGCGGAAAGAAGTATGTTTTTTCATCATCAGGATTCATCCGAATCTGATTGTATCCAGAGAATCCATCCATGAAGGATATCCTTTCAAACCCACAAGTATTGTCGATCATGACATCTGTGATAGGGAGAGGAAACTCATCCTTTAGACAAGCTTCATTAAGATGCCAAAAGTCAATACAAACTCGAACTTTGCCAGTTTTCTTCAAGACTGGAATAACGTTGGCTACCCAATCTGGATGTTGTTCTTATCGAATAAAGCCACAAGCTATAAGCTTTTTGACTTCATCATCAATTGCGTCCATCATTTCTAGCTTGAATCGCCTTTGCTGTTGCTTGACTGGCTTTACATTAGGCAAAATATTTAGTTTATGAGTAGCAACTTTGGGATCTAAACCTGGCATGTCTTCATAATTCTCAGCAAAGACATCAATGTATTCTTGAATAAGAAGAATTAGTTCTTGCTTATCCGCCTCTGGGACGTTCTTACTGATGAATATTGGACGAGGCGACCCGCTTTCTCCTACATCAATTTGAACCAATTGATCTTCGGTAGGAGGTTCACGTTGTTCGAATCGGAGTTCCCATTGGGTATCCATTCGTTGAGCCCAAGGATCTGTTTCAGGATTTTCTTCTGTCTTTATCATAGCCTTTTTGGAAGTTCAAAGGAGACCATGTTAGAAGATACGATCAATCGATGAACTTGACCAACGCTGGTGTCAGAATCCCATGATCTTGAATCAGAAGAGTTTGAGCGCTCTTCACTATCGGATTCGGAGACTTCTGGGGATAAGACCGGAGGTGAAGCATATCCGAGACCTCTTTTCATCCTGCTGTAGTACATCTCTGATTTTTATTTCGGAACAGCCGTACGGATAGGAGTTTATCTACCCTTACCATAGTTGAGGACATTTTTGAAGTCATAACCCATCTTTCGGATGAGATCTTTTGACTGTTGGCTATAACGACGTAATTGGAGACGTCCTGTATCATTACTTTTGCTATCATCTGTATAGCCGAATTTTTGTTCTGGTCCTTTACTAAAAAGTATTGGATATTCGCCTCGCTTTCGAGAGGGGACAACAAAACATGAGTCATCTGGATGTTCAATCAAGGCCTCTGTCTGAAGAGGTTGTACAACTCCAATTGTAAATGACTAAAAGCTATCTAGCATATCCAAATAGCATTTAGCATGATAAATGACATCAGTGTACTGGAAAGTAGATGCTTTTTCATTGATTTGTACATCCATATTTACAACAGGACCTTTAGCCTTAGCAGGCTTGGTCAGATCGATTATAAGAGGGGGAGAAGAATAACGTGGTGGAGGCTTGCTACGACGAAGATCAATAACAAGCGGCTCAGAAGAGGTGAGCTATCTTTTATCTTTATTACAACGTAGGTCGATAACAAGTGGCTCAGAAGAAGTGAGCTCCCTTTGATCTTGACCACCATCGGTTGATTGCTTCCGAACTGGCAAGTGAATAGCCAGTGGTTTAGAGGACTGAGGATGAGAAATATGCCTTTTGACAGGTATGATGAGGGTGTCATTGGGCACTGCTTCTTGGTCTTCTTCAGTGTCCAAAGCCAGCACTATCTTCATGAACTCATCTTTATACATACGAGCATCATTACAATATGCTTCGATACCTTTAAAAGGGTAGAGATCCGCAACCTCTTTTTGAACCTCTCTATTGTCATCAACGTACTTGAAACATTGATGGAGAGTTGATGGAACAATATTGTGTTCATGAAGGAATGGTCTTCCCAAAAGAGCATTATAAGAGCAACCATGGTTATCTATAATATAGAAGGTCACCTTTGTGCGAAGATTGCCTATTTAGAGTTTTAGGCGAATCTTGTCCAAAGGCTCACTTCTTCCCTGGTTGAACTCCGGGATGGTGGTGATTGTGCCAGAAAGACTATGCACTGGGATCTTCAGTGCATCTAATATTGTCTTCGGCATGATGCTGAGTGTTGACCAGGATCTATCAGAATACGATCGACCTTCATCGTGTCGACGTATCCTGTATAATATAGAGGACGGTCATGCCTATTGTCTTCCATCAGCATATCATCCTGTGTGAAGGTGATGTTTGGAATTAACTCCAACACACTGTGACAGTGGAGGCAAGAGACAGGCTCTGATTCTGGCTTCTTTAGAAGAGTTAGACAGGTTTCTGCCTGCAATAGAGCTTCACTCAGAGTTTCTCGAGTCTCTTTGGAGAGGCTCAAGAGCTCGAAGATCGACAGCCTGGCCGGTGTATTAGCTAGTTGAGCCAAAATATCAAAGTTACATGGCTTTTCAAGTCCAGAAGGAGATGACTTCTTCAAAGGCTTGTCAAAGCGGACTTGTTGTTTGCCTTTGTCGGCTGTTGTTGGCTTAGGGGGAGTGGGTTCTACAACCGGTGAGGATGCAGCAGGGATGTCTTCAGTAGAGACAGGTTGCACTGGAGCAGACTCAGAAGAAGAGGCAGGGTTTTCTCGAGTTTCGGGAAATTCTCGTAGATAGGCTTTTCCTGACTTGATGCCCAGCAGGATTTCTTTTTCAACTATGGGGTCAAAAGACACCATATTGCAGATCTTTGTTCTGCCCTTGGAGCGGTCTTTCTGCTTCGACGAGGAAGGAGCCTCGAAGTCTGCAACATGGTCAGGGTGGATCCATACAATCTTACCATGATAAGGGGACGAGACCTTCACTCCGTAGAGGAGGGAGATTCTCAATCTCAAGAGTGGCCTTGGGGATAGGAATGACACCATGTTGTACCATCTGTGGAGGAAAGTTACCGAACTGAACTGAGACCATATTCGCTGTAACAGTCTTCTCATCTTGTTGAAGGGTAACAACACCAGCGTTGACTAGCTCTTGAATCTTGCCTTTGAGCACGTAACATGCTCGAGTGGGATGCCCAATGAACCTGTGGTAAACACAATATTTGGGATGATCAGTCTTACCAACCTCGTCAGGCTTCTTCGGGTCTGGGAGTTGGAGTTTACTGCTTTTGATCAAACAATCGAAGATGCTCACGGTGTCGTTCTTATCAAAAGAGTACTCTACTTTTGGACGAGGTTCCTTTGGTTGAGGGGAAGAAGGAGTAGAAGTAGACGTACGTGGCGCCATATTAACAGCCAGAGATTCTTTGCTCTTCAAATTAATGTTCAAGGTTTTTTTACCCTTGCGGTTGTTCTGGCGATTACCGCTACTAGATGTCGGGTGTTCATCCCGGTCGGGGTTAGACATGTGTACCCCCAGCTGCTTGAACTTGTCAGCGCTAACTTCAGCTGATTTAGCATTGACAATGAATGATGGCCAGTCTTGAAATTGAGTTGATCCTGTCCACATGCTAATAATAGGCAAAAGATTTGCCTTGTAGGTATCTATAGTTACAGCGACCGGAGTCCCAGGAGGCATCTTTAATGCTTCTCGACAGAATTTTTCAATGAAAATTTCAGCAGTTTTATTATGTCTTTGTTTGATCTTGTTGAGGGCCGACATGGTCAAGTCATTGATTTCCTCGTAGAATCGTTCCAAGAAGATTTGTTTAAAACCCGAGAAAGAGGTGACACAGCCATCAGGCAAGCTTCTGTATAAATCGTATGCTACACCGGCTAAACAGTCGATAAATACCCTGGTAAGAAGAGCATCGTTTGGCTGAAGTTGAACAGTCATTACCTCAAAATGGTTAATGAACTGACTCGGAGAAGTGCTGCCGTCAAACAGCAAAATTGTGGGGATCTTGTATTTAGGAGGAAATGGGACTTCCTTCCTGATTTCCAATCTTTGTAAATTATCCTTCTTTTTAAAAGCCTCGAATTGAGTGTGTAAGAGTTTGACGGCTTCATTAGCATCCTCCGATGATGTAGAAGGAGTAGGCTGGATTATAGTGTTAGGGGGAGGAACAGCGTGGTAAGTACTACCCCCAGCTCCTGACTGACTGGGTGTGGGTTGAATCTGTACAGAGGGTATTTCAGGAGATACTACCCCAAGACCTGCATTGACAGGCACCTACGATGCTATAATCTCAGGATTTGCAACAGGTGCGGTCGGTGGTACTGTATGTTGGGCCGCGATGATAGAATGCATACTTACGACCATTTCAGCCATGGTCTTCAGCTTGTCCTCCAGTGCAGCTATTCGTTGTTCTTGATTTGCTGAACTAGAAGCGTCTGGATCTTCAGTGACAACATAAGCTGTCACTTCTCTAGGTATAGTAGAAGACACCGTCTGTTCAGAACTTTCGCTGTATGCATCATAATCAGAGAAGGAAACATCTCCTGAATAAAAAATAGGGAGATGACCAAAAGGATCTTGGAGAAGATTTCTATGCTCGATTGTGTCTTGACTTCGGGATCGGGTGTATCGAAATACCCCTTCAGAAGATTCTTAGAGTAAATCTAAGTACCGCTGGCTGGGCCTGCGAGGCTTGCCGTGTTTCTATCACTTTCTACCCCCAGTGTATCGAGAAGCCATGTTGACGGAAGCATACAACACTTCGTCTTCGTCTTCTGACATTGGTTCAGAAGTTGCAAAATTCAGACGATCGAAGACAGATCATTTTGTTGTCTGGAAACAGCACTTGATGACAACCTTGTGATTACAATGGCGTTCATGTGATTGAACTAGAGGTGTTAAGATATTGTCCCGCTTTTGCTTAAGGTATTCTCGAAGGTCAGAAACAATAACATGACGAGAAGAAGTTTGAGGGATATATTCGTTGACAACATTCGAAACATGGTTCCGGTTCTTCAGATGTTCTGTCCCGTGAGTATACAGGGAAGTACTCACTTTGTTGGCATAGGTGTCAGGATTTTTCATCCTGAAAGTTTGCCTCTGATGCAGGTTCATCTTCGACATTGGCTACTTGCGTTTCGCCAAAGTTGATGTCGACCGAGGTCTATTGAGATAAACCCGTAGATCAGCAAACTCACCCCCAGGGTTTTCTGTCTGAGACACCAGTAATTTTCCCTGCTTTGAGCGGGATATCCGGAGAGTTGGGAGATCTTGGAGGTCCGCTACCGGAGTAGGCAGAATACCTCTTTGATCGGTACATTTTCCTTTGGCAGGGAGAGAAGAATTCTTGTTTGAGAGGGTCTTTGTACTGATCAGTGTGGAGGCACATTGAGATTGATCTTCCGAGGTAAAAACCTGAGAAGACTGAGAAAAGACCAAAGGACTTTTTTTCTTATTTTGTGAGGAAGGATCGGCTAAAGAGCGTTTCCCTCTGTTGTCTTCCAAGTCGTAGAACGAGAAATTTTGAGAAAAGACCAACGGGCCTTTTCCTTTGTTCTGGGGAGGGGAAAGAACAGTCAACAGACTACCCCCAGTGGATTGTGCAGGAGTAACGGGTACTTGGGAAGAGGAGCAGAGTCTTTCCCCTTGCTGTGAGAAGAAGGGAGATTAGCCAAAGGGCTATCCCTTTTAAACTGCGCTGGAACAAGAGGGATGGCCACTTGCGTAGCAGCAGTAGGCGCCTTGGCCGATTACGCCTAGGAGGATTTGACAGATGGCCTTTTGGCCACAGAAACTCCAAGAGTTGCAGCTTGCACAGCATGAGTTTTGGTTGCAGAATGCTTAAGTTGCACTCTGGTTGAAGGGCAGTTGGTTGTGCAGGAGCAAAAGTTGTAGCAAGTTGCGCCAAAGGGAAAGGGGTCTTACACTTTGCCAAAGCATCATAGGAAGTGGCTTGCACCTTGGCAGAAGAGAGAAGGAGTTGCGCAAGAACAGAAGGTGCTACTGGCAGCTTATCGGAGGAGACAGCAGGCTGCGCAGCAGTCTTGGGAATCCACACTGATCGAACCTTGCTCTTGGCAGAGGTTGCAGTACGAGGGGTGGTCCTGGAGTTGATCATTGTTTCATAGGCAATCTGGTTGACCTTCACAACCAGCGTCTTCTGCGTCTTTCCGATAGACGCCATGTCACATTGAGTTGTCACTTCCTCGTCAGAGGAGAAAGTCGTCCCCAGCAGAGTCGCCATTTTGTTTACAAAAACAAAAGTTTTTTATTTCACAAACTTTAAAGAATAGTACAAGAGTACAATAAATTCTGGGAAAGTACAACTATAGGAATCCGATCTGAAGAGGATCGCTTTATCCCTTAGACGATGTGAACTTTGAAGACGATAGCCTCTGAAGAATGCAGCAGCACTTGGACAAGAACTCCTGATCTCTGATGATAATATTATCTGATCCCCTTAATGAAGGACTTGAAACTCTATTTATAGAGTTCTAGAAATAACTATTTTATAGTTATTCTGGATTGTGCATGATAAACTGCACTGTCGACAGACTGCGCTGACTGTAAACTGCACTGGCCTATGGGGCAGTTGCTCGATCGTGGGCTAACTGTATTCAGACGCATGGCATTGTTTAATTGAAATGCGCTTGGTCGTGTACAAGAGGTTGCCATATTGCGAGCAATTGATGGCATGTAAGCCACGTAATACATGTCAGTTATTTGGTGAATCGTGCTAACCGAATGGTGCTAGCTTCAGACTGCGCTTTCTTCTAGTCAATAGGTAGTGCTAAGATTCAGACTTGGCCACATTGCGCTGAGGTTGGACTGGCAAACTGTGCTGAGGTTGTACAGTTGTTCTAGAGCGCTGTGCTGCACAAGAAACGAACAGACTCCTCATTTTTCGGGCTGTCAGGCTGTCAGAAGATCTGATCTTTGTCAGGTAATGATGGCATTGCCACGTCAGTGTAGCGCGCTCGGATGGTAGCGCAGTTCCGCTCGTGCGTTTGATTTACAGCGCAATCTATCTCCTGTACAGTTCATTTGAAGGGTGCACAATTTGAGACTTCTCTGCCTATTTGATAGATACAACTTGATTTTTAGGACATACAATCCTCTCAAAATTTGGCATGTCCTTGTAGGGTGTGAAAAATTATGACACGCTGACTCAGCCAAAGCCATACGCTCAGTCAAAGCCATATGCTCAGTCAAAGCCATACGCTCAAGACCATACGCTCAGTCAAAGCTATACGCTCAGTGAATATTTTATTATTTCTTGAATGACAGCACAGCAGACATTTAATGAAGGATGAATCTGACACTTCGTCTTTCATGCAAAAGACAGCTGTCCTATGAAGATTAGCCGTCGTATGGGTTTTTCCAGAAGTGATTTTGTCTCTTATGAGGACAGCTCATCAGCCATCATAAATGCACAGCCATCATTACTGACATTTATGACAGTCTGTCAGCCATCATATCTGCAACACGACGTTCGAGAGATATTTGTCAGTTATTAGAAGATATGGCGTATTTGAGAAGATTGAGGACAGCCACGTGTCTACTCGACTCCTTACTAATCAAGTGAGCGTATGGACTCTATACGACTCCTTGCCAATCAAGTGAGCGTATGGACTCCATAGGACTCCTTGCCAATCAAGTGAGCGTATGGACTCCATAGGACTCCTTGCCAATCAAGTGAGCGTATGGAATCCATACGACTCCTTGTCGATAAAGTGAGCGTATCAGCTTTGTATGACTCCTATTCAACAAAGACAGCGTATCACAGTCAACACACGTTCTCACGTGTCCTATACTCAGTTATCCACTTACTCAGAAGTTATGCAACGTGGCATCCATACCATCAATCTCTCCTAGATATATTCCACTACTTTCAACTGCACCCTAATGTGTCTTCATCAGAATTCGCCACGCGTCCCTGCAGTTATGCACACGTCAAGTAACTGACTAAGCGTATGCTTCAGAACAGTTATCCAGAACTCTATAAAAGAGAGTTTCTTCATCTTCATCAGATACTACAGTCAATTCAGAGAGAACATAGAGATTACCCAGTTGCTGCCCAAGTTCTTCGAAGTTCGAGTTTTCTTCATCGTATCGTCCAAGGGATAAAGTAATCGCCTTCTAGATTAGATTTCTACAGTTGTAATTTTTCCAGAAACACAATAAATAAAGTGAATTTATTTATGAAAAATAAATTGGCGACTCTGCTGGGGAAAGCTGTCTCCTCCAACGAGATAGCAACAACTCAATGCGATACTTCGTCGATCGGCTTGACGAAGAAGACGATGGTCGTACAATTCGATCAATCTGCTTACAAAGAAATGCTCAAAGCGAAGGAAGGCCGAACTGCTTTCTCTGCTCTTCATGCTGCCAAGAAGAAGGGACGCTCTGTCTATGTCCCTAAGTCTTCTTCGACGGCCCGAGACGCTTCTGTCACTTCTCACGCTGATAAGAAGACGTCTCTAACTTCAACGAAGCACGTCTCACCTTCTCTGAACACAACAACAGTGGCTTCTCCTAGTCACGCTGACAAAGTGGGTTCTTTAACCAAGTCAGCGTGTCTAAGGAAAACCATCTCAGGATATGTCCAAGTCTCTTCTCCTTCTACCCTTACGACAGCAGTCGGCTCTTTAGCTATTAATGACTCTGTGCGCATGGCAGTCAAAGGGCAACGTACGGCAAAGGCAGCGTACGATAAAAGTCAACAGCAAGCAGCGTACGCTAAGCCAAAGCCAGCGTATGCTAATAAAAAGGCAGCATATGACCAGAATTCTAAACTGAAGTCAGCGTATGCCAACAGATACAGTCCTTTGACTGTTTCTCAAAATCAAGCTGGGGGTTCTCCTCCACAGAACATACAAATGATTCCCCCACAACTTGCACACCTTGTGCTAACCAAGGAGAAAGACTCTTTAGTCAACTCCTCTACTTCTAAGGTTTTTACCTCTGGAGTTAATTTGACTAGTACTTTTACTAGATCAAATAAAGGAAAACGCCTTTTGGCTACTTCCTCTAAAGATGGATTATTACCGACTCCTAGTCGGAATAATGTCATCTTCCTTCTCTCAAAATTTCTCGATCTGAGAAAGGTAAGTTACAAGTATTCAAGACTGATACCAAAGTCATATCTCCTACGGATCTTCGTAACAAACTTAACCAGAATCATCTCAGTTCCACTTCCTGTATAAAGAAACCTTATCAAACGGAGACAAGTATACTAGACCCTGATGCAGAATATGCCAGGAACTATGTCGCTCAAATTAATCAGTCTTTATACACTCAAGAACCGAGAAGACAGAAAAATAAAAGACAAGTTTCTACACAGAAACTATCTTCAAGTACTTCCCAATCTGTTCCTACAGATCTCCGGGAACATTTGCAAAACAAACGGAGAATCGATACTCCATCTGGCTATGACATTGCTCATATTTGCCATGAAAAGCATGGTTGCAATTTCCAACCTCGGGTTGTGATTCAGTGTTGTTGTTCACCAAAAAGACAATCTGTTTTCGAACGGATTCAATATGAACCAATACTGGACGAAGACGAACCTCTTTGTGCTTCTGTCAACATGACCTCCAGAAATATTGGGGATAGAATACGATCTGATGCTATGTCGGATTCTGAAGATGGTGTTTACCTTGGCACCCGATCCAGGACCGGAGCCTCTACCAGAGTCTCTTCTTCTTCTCATCCAATTGATAATCCGGAGATCACAGAGGACTTTCTTGGAGAGTCCAACTTCCCAGTATTGACTCCCGTAAATAGCCTCGGGAAAGATACTGACTCTCACAGCGATGATTCAGAACATACTGTTTCATCGTCTATTCCTCGAACGATTACCACTTATATGGTAGACGGTAATCATGAACCTTCGACTAGCACTGAAGCTCATGAACAGAGGATTTCTTCCTTGGAACAACAGTTGCGAGCTATGGCAGATACATTGAATGCTATGCATACTCTTATGCAAGCTCAGCATCAAACTCAGCAAGTCCAACAAGCAGCACCACCAGTGGTATTAAATACTCCTGTTGTCCCAGACCCGGAACCTTCTACTATTCCGGGGGTACAATCTAATGTTCCTGTACAACCCACTCCAAGTCAGTCCGGAGCTGGGGGTGGTACATATACTGCAGTCCCTCCTCCCAATTATACTCAACAAGCTACAACTCCACAATCTTCCGGAGTTGTTACTGAAGAATTAAGGAATCTCCGAACTCAATTTGAGGCATTCAAACAGAAGGATGGTTTACAAAGATTGGGTATCAAGCAACCTTATCCAATAGAATGGAAGCAAGTATCATATCCCCCAAAATACAAACCTCCGACCATCTCATTCTTTGATGGGACTACCTCCCCAAGTCAGTTTATTAATCACTTTGAGGTAATGACTGATCAGTTGCAACCAAGCGATGTCCTCCTCACTCGGGTATTCGTCGGATGTCTCAAGGGAACGGCTTATGAATGGTATAGAAGTCTCCCTGATGGGTGTATTACCTCATTTGCCGGTTTCAAACAAATATTTTTGGAACGGTTCTATGAAGGGCTCAATGACATGACTATGTCTGCTCTTATAAGAATCAAACAGAAAAATAATAAAACTACTGAGGACTTCATTGAAAGATTCCGAAGAGAAGCCCTCAAAATGCCTCTTGGAACTCCCGATGCTGTTACTATCGATACTTGCAAGTCGAATCTCTAACCAATCATCAGCATGTTCCAAGATTGGCCTTCGTTCATCGTCAGTGCCAAAGCTGCCAAAGTCAGTGCTGAGACCTTCAAAGGCCTGGGGGTACAAATGGCTCCCAAAGAATCAAATCAGAGTGTTAGCAATAATGCTCGACCCAACACTCGCAAAGGAAAAGAGACTCTTGAAGTCAATCTCCAGAGTAATAGCCAGGAGACAAAGACTACTCAAGCTATCCCAGCTCCAACAAATCAACAACAGAGACCTCCTCGACCGAAGGAAGAGTATTCTTTCGACGATGACGATGTTCAGGGTATCTTTGAATGCTTGCTCAAAGGTAACAAGATTCAATTGCCAGAAATCAAAAAGCCTGATGAAGCCAACAAGACGGATCACCCAAAATACTGTCCATATCATAGAATGTTGGGTCATATAATCCAGTCTTGCTATGTATTAAAAGGAAAGATCCAGAAAATGATTAAATCAGGAGCTGTAACACTGACACCTAAAGACAAGACAGTCACAGCAAATGTGATCTCAATGCAGTTCGGTGACTTCCCTCCGTTAATGGTGGAAAGTGGGATTGTTCCTATCCCCAAAATAACTCTTGAAGTTGTGAACATCCCACCAGCACAGAATGAAGGACTTGTTCCTGTCACAACTAAGAAGGAAGAAATCATGTGGATTCACTCAGATTTAGTGATGGAATTCGAGACATCTTCCTCTTCTCCTTGGAAGACTCCTTTGTCTAAAAAGAAGCCTGGGAAAACTAAGTCGTGTAATGTGACCTCTAGTATCACACCCAATCTTTCTCTAACCCCTACTTTCATCTTGGCAGGAAATTCACCCCCTACGGAGGTAAAAACTGTACCTAAAGTTGAAGAAAGATACAAGCCTGCATTCCACCTATATAGTTCATAATCTCGTAAATTAATGGCGAAGATGGGTTATGATCTAGCCACTGCTCCTGGTTTAAACTTAGGCAAAGGACTCCGAGCACCTTTAGCTATCATTATGAGACATAATCAATCTCACGTTGGCCTTGGTTTCTGGAATGAAGCTCTCATCAAACACAAAAGAACCAAGAACAAAATGAAGAATTGCAACATGGTTTCAATAAATCCTGAACCTGAGCCTGAAGGCGAAGTTCTTGCTGGAACTCGGTCAGAAAAAATATATCTGAAAGATTATGCTGAGATTCTTGAAGAAACTCCTGATGTCCCTCCGGTTACAACACCAATCTCTAATGAAGAACCTTCTAATGTTCCTGTTGAGACGGTTCCTTCTAAACCAACAGCAGCTGACAAAGGCAAACAACAAGTCCGCTTTGACAAACCATTGAAGAAGTCATCTCCTACAGGACTTGAAAGGCCTTATAATTTTGATATATTGGCTCAACTAGCCAATACACCAGCTAAATTGTCAATCTTCGAGCTCTTACGCCTCTCTAAAGAGACTCGAGAAACTCTGAGTGAATCGCTGTTGCAAGCAGAAACCTGCCTAACTTTGCTCAAGAAGTCAGAAACAGAACCAGTCTCTCGTCTTCACTGCCATAATGTATTAGAATTTATTCCAAACATTACCTTTACGCAGGACGATATGCTGCTAGAGGATAATCGACATGACCGTCCTTTATATTATACAGGATATGGCGATTCTATGAAGGTTGATCGTCTACTGATTGATCCAGGATCCGCTCTCAGTATTATGCCGAAGACTATGCTAGATGCACTAAAAATACCTGTGCATAGTCTTTCCAGTACTATCACTACCATCTTGGGATTTAATCAAGGAAAAAGTGAGCCTTTGGACAAGATTCGCCTCAAATTTCAAATAGGCGATCTTCGCACTAAGGTTACTTTCTACATCATCGACAATCATGGCTGCTCATATAATGCTCTATTGGGGAGACCATTCTTGCATGAACATAATGTTGTTCCTTCAACTCTTCATCAATGTTTCAAATATGTTGATGATAATGGAGAGGTTCAAAAGGAAGTTGCAGATCTCTATCCATTCAAAGGAGTTGAAGCTTACTTCAATGACGCTCGCATGTACAAAGATGAATACTCAAAAGTCTTGCAAGCTATAGATAACGACGATGAGATATCAAAAGTCGACACCTTTGTTATTCCTATAAAAGGGCGTATCACTCATCCGTAGTCTCTTAAAAGAGCTAAAGAAGATTCACTGATAATTCCTATCAGTGGACGTACCACTTCATCACTTTCCCAAGCCCCACAAAGTTCGCTGATAATTCCTGTCAGTGGACGCACCACTCCCCTTCCATCTTCTCAGGCTAGACCAGATACTCTAGTCATTCCGGTCAGTGGACGTACTACTTATCCACGATCTTCTTCAAGGGAGCTCACCTCTTCTGAGCCTTTTGTTATCGATCTTAATCGAAACAAAATTTCTGATCGCTCTTCTTCTCCCCCTTTAGTCATTAATTTGACTAAGTCTGATAAGGCTCAGCCTTCTTTTGTAAATACAGCATCTAATATTAATGAAGCATCTCTTTTACAGTATATTGATGTCTGTAATTATGTACAAAGTTATTTACAATTGCTAGATAGTTTAGAGCCACTAATTATAGGAGTTGTTCAAACTCTTTATACAGAAGTATCATTAGAGTCTATACAAAAATCAGACTTCGTGGTCCCTGTTAGAAAGTTGGGAGAAAATCTAATATTCTTCTAAAAAGGACCCCAGAATCCTCCTAACCTGGAAGAAGATGACACAAACGACGATACTGGAAGATTACAACTACGTCGCTACAGTCAGCAGTCCAAAAACATCATCAAGAATATGGGTTATGATTTCAGAACCAGCCTCAATAATGGAAAAGAAAGAAGAATGCCTGTTCGAATTCCTCCATTAAAATATGGGAGGACAAAATGTGGTTTAGGTTACATTGCTCCTACCTTCTTTATCAACGTAGTCCATGAGGATTCAGAATCCGATGGAGATGAACGATTCGAATCTTCCGATTCCCTCTCTTGGGATTCTGACACAAGTATTGGCGATCTTCATCGTTCTATTTTATCCATCAATATGGTCTCTGCTGATGGCCCGCAAGAAAATGATGAAGATGAGGATGATTTTGAAATATCACCCGAATCAGAACAATGGGCTCAAAGATTAGATAACCAATGGGAATTCAGGTTCGAGCAAAGAGAACCTCCCACTGAAGATAAACTGATCCAAATTGATGTTGGTGAAGAGGGGTCCCCTAAACCAATATTCATCAGCGAAAGTCTTTCAGAAACAGACAAGCAAGACATGATCAAGCTTATTCATGATTATATCGATGTCTTCGCCTGGAGCTATGAGGATATGCCAGGACTAGATCCGAAGATCGCAACTCATAAACTTAATATCATGCCAAATGCTAAACCGGTCAAACAACAACAACGACGATTTCGTCCAGACATTATGGATACAATTGAAGCTGAAGTCAACAAGCTTATGGCTTCCGGATTTATTAGAGAGGAACAACATCCTGAATGGATGGCTAACATCGTTCCTGTCCTCAAAAAGATCGGCAAGATTTGAGTCTGTATAGACTTTCGCGATCTCAATACAGCTTGTCCTAAAGACGAGTTTCCTCTTCCAATTACCGATGTCATGATCGACAACACATGTGGTTTCGAACGAATGTCATTCATGGATGGGTATTCGGGATACAATCAAATCAAAATGTTTCCAGATGACGAGAGACATACTTCCTTCAGAACGCCGATCGGTACATACTGTTATACAGTGATGCCGTTTGGTCTCAAAAATGCAGGAGCAACATATCAGCGAGCAATGAGCACTATATTCCGCGAACATCTCCAAAAAATAGTTGAATGCTATGTTGATGATATTGCAGTCAAAAGTCGACGAAAGGAGGATCATATCCAAGATTTGAAGACTATCTTTGATTTAATGCGTCAGCATCAACTTAAAATGAACCCTACTAAGTCCTTCCTGGGCATCTCTAGTGGCAAATTTCTCGGCTTCGTCATTACCGCTAAAGGTATACACGTAGATCCCGAGAAGATCAAAGCCATTCAAGAGATGCGTCCTCCACGTACCTTAAAAGAGCTACGAGGATTTCAAGGAAGAATTGCTTATATCAGGAGATTCATTTCCAACTTATCAGGACGCTGCAGACCATTCAACAAACTTCTGAAGAAAGGTGTATCTTTCGTCTGGAACGAAGAATGTCAAAAAGTATTTGACGATATCAAACAGTATCTCATGAACCCTCCGATTTTGGTACCTCCCATCTCGGGAATACCATTCCTTCTATATGTTCGAGCCATGGATTATTCTATCGGTGCATTACTCACCCAGAAAAATAAAGATGGCCATAAACAGGCTATTTATTATCTCAGTCGCACAATGACAGGTGCTGAACCGTGTTATTCTCCAATCGAGAAAGAATGCCTAGCATTAATGTTTGCTGTTCAGAAGACGCGACATTATATTACCGGTCAAACGATTCACGTCATTTCCAGAGTGAATCCCATCAGGATCATAATGAAAAACCCGGTATTCTCAACTCCAGACTAGCTAATTGGGGAATCTTGTTAGCTCAATACGACATACATTATATTCCTCAGAAGTCAGTTAAAGGACAGGCTCTTGTCGATTTTCTGGCAGCTCATGCGATTCCAGAAGATTCTAAATTATATGATGAGATTCCAGATGAAGTTCTGGATTCAAATCTGGTTTCTGAAGAAACTCCTACCTGGCGTCTATTCTTTGATGGAGCATCTAGAATAGGTCCTAATGGCGATATTGTTGCCGGAGTTGGGATTATTCTCGTATCCCCAGAAGGACTAACTATTCAAAGGGCTTATTCTCTGGATCAATCATGTTCAAACAATGTAGCCGAATACAATGCATTGCTCATCGGTCTTCAACTTGCTAAACATCTGGATATTCAATATTTAGAAGTTTATGGAGACTCCAAGCTTATCATCAATCAGATTAGAGGAACATATGAAGTCCGTCATCAGGATTTGATATCTTATCATCGAGCAGCACTATCTATGGCATCCTCCTTTGAAGGTTTCTTTATTGAACATGTTCGACGAGCCTGTAATACAGAAGCTGATGCTTTGGCTAATCTTGCCGCTGTGTTAGCCATACCAATCAGACGTCAACAAGTGATAGTGGTACATAATCGGGAACTATTCTACGTTGAGAATAATTTGGCTTTGGGTTTTCCCCATAATCCAGACGAAAATTCTCTCAACCTTGATGAATTTTTATCCAATCTTAGCACTGGATTAAGATTTGACATAGTATCCTCGTCTTCTTCCGATTCTACTATGGAATATGTCTTTTCTAACAAAATAGAAGCCATAACTGAAGACTGGAGACGTCCGTTTTTAGACTTTGTGTCGTATGACATACTTTCTGACAATCCGAGCGAAGCAGCATCTATCCGGCGTCGATCTCTCATATTCTACTATAATCATACAACGAAGACACTATATCGTCGGGCCTACGACGGTCTTCTCCTCCGATGCATCGCTGGTGAAGAAGCATAACAGATTATCCGTGAGACACATGATGGTGTTTGCGGAGCCCATCAACCAGGTCCTAAGCTTCAAGATCGTATCCGACGCATAGATTATTATTGGCCCACGATGGTGGCTGACGCCATTCAATATGTTCGGAAATATAAAGCCTGTCAAATTCATGCAGACTTTATCCATCAACCATCAGAGTTCTTACATCCAACAGCGGCATCATGGCCCTTTGAGGCTTGGGGCATGGACGTTATTGGTCCTATCAACCCACCATCATCAAAAGGACATCGGTTTATTCTAGCAATAACCGATTACTTTTCTAAATGGGCTGAAGCAATCCCGTTATCTGAAGTCAAAACTTCTAATGTCATCAACTTCGTCAAACATCATGTTATTTATCGATTCGGTGTTCCTCGGCGTATTATTCATGATAACGGATCGCAGTTCGTCAGTCAGAAATTTACTCGATTCTGCGACGACCATCGAATCAATAATTTAGCTTCTACAGCATATAATCCAACAGCTAATGGATTGGCAGAAGCTTTCAATAAAACGATCATCAAACTCTTGAAAAAGTTTGTTTCTTCCAACAAACGCAATTGGAGCGAGAAGTTGGGTGAATGTTTATGGGCCTATCGCACCACAGTTCGAAACGCGACTGGATGTACGCCTTTTTCCTTGGTATATGGGTGTGAGGCTGTTATTCCCCTTGAGATCCAGATTCCTTCTCTAAGAATTGCAATCTCCAATGAACTTACAACAGAAAATAATAATCGTCTTCGACTTCAAGAGCTGGAAGCGTTAGATGAAAAGCGATTGTATGCTCAACAAAATATCGAGCTGTATCAAGCCCGAATTTCAAAAGCTTTTAACCGGAAAGTGAAAATCAGAGCATATCAGAAGGAAGAATTGGTCCTTACTGTCAGACGTCCTATGACCATAACACATATGAGCAAAGGCAAATTTGACGCGAAATGGGAAGGCCCATTCGTAGTAAACAAAATCTTCTCTAATGGAGTATATCAACTTGCCTCTATGGATGGTAAAATCACGATGATGCCTATCAATGGCAAATTCTTAAAGAAATATTATGTATAAATTTCATCAATGTATAATATTTTCATTATTCCCCAGCAAATATAAGATCAGAATTAATTCTTTCCTACAAAAATTATCTCAATATCGTTATCCCCAGTAGAAACTGATATTCTACCACGTATCATCTTCCCAGAGAATTTGATATTCTGTCTTATTATATCCCCAGTGGGTTTAATAAAGATCTTGTATAGAAAATTACGTCCATATTACCTCTGAATTTTCTATATCAGTATCATATTTTCTATTCTATGAAAATGATATCTAGTCTTTTGATTTCCGAGTTCAAAGATCATGGAAAATAGAGTCCAAAGATATCTTTATATCTGAATTCTATTTTCTCTAATCAGTATTAAACTAAAATTATCTTTGGTTTAATATCATCTGTTAGAATTACAAAGGTTATTTGTATATTCTATTCTATTGAAATATGTTATGTATTATTTACCTCTGAACATATTTTCTACAAAAATATCATCCACAGAATTGAAATCAAGTCAAGATATTCATTTTTTCAAAGTCAAAATATTGATTACAAGTGGGTATCAAAAATTCAACATATAAAAAATGTAAAAGATCTATTTAGGAGGAGTAATTATCTCCTGAATACGAACAATTACATTATTCATCTTTTCTTCATGAGCTTTGTGGATTCGCTCTGCTGCTTCAACTCCAACCATTCGTTGATCATAATCCGCGATAATAAAGCTACGACGGTTTGTCTCTTCAATCTGGTTAGCCTGCATCAGTTCCCGCTCTTGCTGTAGAAGTTGGCAGCGTTCAGCTTCAGACATACGAGCAGCGACAATCTCCGATTGCTCCTTTTCCATGGAAGCAATTCGCTCCTGAAGACGAGCCAGCTCCTCTTTCAACTCCTTAAGCTTTTCAGCTTTTGAAGTTTCATCTTTCTCCAGGCGCTCCATATTCTGACGAGTAGTTATTATCTCTTCATCTTTCGCCATTAACTCTTCAGAAGACAGAGCGAGGAATTCTTTTAAAGCAGTATGCTGAGCTTGAGCTTCATTTTCCAATTGGGCAATCTCAGCTGCAGTCAAAGATTTAATATCCTTCTTTTTGATCTCCCAGTACTTATGGATGGTTGCTTCTAAATCATTCAGGAGATGCTCAAAGAAGACACACTGGGTCTCATAACCAGCCTGTCTCAAAGCTAAAAGCGGGAACTTGATCGCCGCTCGAAGACTCGAAAAAGGCATAGTTTCATCCTTCATAAGTCGCCTTGAGAATGTATCCAGGTATGAATAAATAATATCGGAATACATTCCCATGACCTTTGCTATCCCTGTTTCAAAACCGGGAGTCGCTGCAACTGTAAAGGAAGGAGCAGAAGAAGCCTCTATTCTGGGAATTGAAGTGGGTGCTTTTAGGGAACCAGGCAAATGTGAGCTTCCCTCACCCATATCAGTCTGGACAAGTGGGGCTTGAGTCGAGCTCATTGCCGGTGCAGTTCCTACAACTGTTGGGATCCAAGAAGAATGATCAAAATTAAAAGACAATAAAGCAAGGAAAAGACAAAACTTTGTTGAATAAAATATTACCTGAAGCTGGTTCATATTCTGTTTCTTTGGGATCATTCAGTCCAGCTCGTAGTCTGTTCAGAGTGTTTTCCGACACTAGATTTATTTCACTGCTGTCCGCCCCAGAAGTACTCGGAACATGGACTTCTATTCCTAGAAGTTTCTCCGGCTCTGGAGTCAACCCTGAATGTTGACCAGCTGTCTTTAGTACATCAATATGAGTTTCAGTCGGTGACTCATCTTCGATCTCCATGTCCTCATCTTCAAAGGAACGAGATGAAGGTTCATAGTCAACCTTCTCTTCATCACTCTTATTGCTCTCCGAAATTTTAGCAATTGTCTTGAGAGTAGTGGCTTCCTTCACTGATTCTCTCAAAATCAGTAAGTCATTAGCTGTTTTAGTTTGATTCTCGGCCTCTACCGCGGGTTAACTAGTCACCTGCGCATCATCGGCCGTTGGCGGAGTCAACTCCATATCAGAAGGCATAGAAGGTTCAGCAGGTGCAGGCACATCCTCTTCAATAGGTTCTATCTTTACAGTAGAAGCAAAGGCAGCTTGCTTGTCTAAAGCTAATCGCTCAGCACGATTGGTGGGACTCTCTGCATCGAGACAAATCACAGATTTAGTCTTTGAAACTATCACCTTTCTTCCTATTCATTTTGTTAGAGGAATAGTAGGGTAATCATCTTTTGAGTCACTACCTGCTTCGTCTGCGTCTCTGATTCGGATTCCACGATTACGAGCCTCTGCCCGAGTAACCCTTTTTGGAGCAGGTCCAGAAGCATCTTTACCTCGCTTCCTTTTTGGTGTATTATCGACAGATACACTCTCTTCAGCACTTCCAATAGGTACATGTAATGGCTGATGAAGTTCGTCAGAGAAGAAAGTCTCTAAAACTTCATCATAACCTTCATCAGTAGCCAAAGGATCTTCTCGGTCATGATAATCTCTGGGCAGGGCTGATTTGGTTGATTTCTTATCAACATGGATGAAGCTTTTACCTAAGATGCTGAATTTTTCATCAAAGGTATTAGCCGATACATAGAATTTGGCATAGGATGCCAACATTCTAGCTCCTCACCGATAGGTAACCGGATCTGGCATGGAAAAGGTCGCCCCGGTACCTTTAGCAATATAGTATATCCATGCTCTGGCACCATCGATTAACCCGTCTTGGTAGCCAAAACATGTCGTTGCATTTCCCACATGCAACTGATCATAGCCAAATTGTCGAGCAAACCTACTCGGAAGGTATGGCTCCAGATAGGTGACATCATCGCGGCGACAGATCAAGTGAGATGACCTAATCCTCTTCAACCATTCATGTTGAATATCATCTAACTCATTAGCACCAATGTTATCAATCAATTTCTCAGGCATGGTTTCATAACCAATAGGTGGAGGAACACAAGTGAAACTCCATAATTCTCCCCTGTTTAATATGGTTTGACAATCTGTCAGAGTGTCATACCTCTACTTTGGTGTGTGACGATATCTTTCCAAAAAAGTATCGTCAGGTCTGGCCATTCCAACACTCATGAGAGATTCGAAATGGAGAAGCAGCCACCCAAATAAATATGTAAAGGGCATTTCTACCCGGGGAAAGGTTGTGAGCTTCTTCTTCGCCAATTCAAACATCCTGTCAGTATATGCTCTTAAACCAGCATTTAGACGGCATGTCATTGCTGTCAGCAAATCCATCTTATACCCGAAAGTCAGACGGACTGCTGCAAAAACAACTCCTCTGTGCATCCTGTCTGCTGAACAGGTGTCGGATACTACAAACTTTCTCAGCCAGAGGGATATAAACCCAGCTAAATGACCTTCATCAGATAATGTTCGGCCACCTTGTTTTATATAGGTCTCCAACCTATCACCAGCTTTGTAGGTGTCTTCGTCTTCTTCAATGATGATGTCGTCGTGAGTGGTGTCCTGGATTAATTTGTCAATCTCAACCTGACTCAAGGGTTTAAAGCGACCGACATATTGATCAATCTTCTTCTTCTGGACTTCTTCAGTGCGGCCTTGGAATAAATAGGCCATCCACTTGGAAGAATAGCAGTTGGAACCTCCCTCTGCACCTTGTGCCTTATAAAAAGCCTTGCATATACTGTAATAGCACATTAATTCTTCAAATACATGAAGAACCAGTGGGTTGGCCTCGAAAATTTTGTTCATTTCATCAATAAAAGGAATATATTCTTCATATGGCAAATCTCATTTTGGGAGTTGAGAAATGTATGCCATCTCATGGAGGGCGAATCCTATCTCGCCTCTTGGAGTCATAAAAGTGCCAGTACGGTAATTATACCTTTCTGCTAATGCCAATAACAAATCTGGGTTTGGCCTAAAACCATAAGCTGTGCACTTAATGGCATTATATAGGCCTATAGCCTTTAACTGTTCCCCAAAGTTGTTTAGAATCCACCTTACGAGAACGGTCCATCTGGTATTCTCCGGATTCACCAGACCAGTAAGCCTCATAGACTATTTTGGGTAAACAGCATTTGCTAACTGAACAAATTTATTTGCGAAGATTGGGACTCTAATTGGCTTCAGAAGTGCCGAGTCCTCAGGAGGAATGGTAGCTGGCAGCAATCCTCGCAAAACTGAGACATGTGGTTCAGTACCACTGCGAAATCTTCCTTGACTGTATCCTATCCATCCGGCTTTTGCTTGATGGAATGGAGTGATATCCCACTTCATTTGCCTTTGATGACTCGCGTGGAATAAGCGAGCTATGTTGATGCTTTTGGACAGACCAGTCAGATAAATTGGCTGATTCGCATCACCATCTCTATAATATAAATATGATACTTTATCAAGGGTAGGCTGGGAGTTTATATCAATAGCATCTCCGAAAAGAAATGCTGGCTTCGAGTGGGTAGCACTATCCACACTCTGCAGAGGCAGTCTATTCATCATGTTCAGTAGGGTGTTATTCTCCTGATTTGTCAGAATAGCTATCCTTGTAGAAGGCCTATCAAATTGAGGAAAACGGACTTGTGATAGGTCACTGTTATAGTTGTTTCCTACACATCCTTCAAATTGTGCATCTTGAGCCAGAATATCCACTGTAACAAAAAATAAGAAGTTAGAAATCTTCAGCACAAAGAGATGACAAAAAATCAACATACGCTCACTCTGACCTAAGCGTATGGCAGATTCAAAGATCAACATACGCTCACTCTGTCCTAAGCGTATAGCAGATTCAAAGATCAACATACGCTCACTCTGTCCTAAGTGTATGACGAGTTCAGAGATCAACATACGCTCACTCTATCCTAAGCGTATGACGAGTTCAGAGATCAACATACGCTCACTCTATCCTAAGCGTATGACGAGTTCAAAGATCAACATACGCTCACTCTATCTTAAGCGTATGACGAGTTCAAAGATCACTTTTACGCTCAGTCTATCCTAGGCGTATGATGAATTTTAAAAGCGTATTAGCGTATGATTGACAAGATGCTCATCAAAAATACACTAACAAAGGAGTGAGCGTATCTCAGTGAGACAACTTGACATAGCGTATTCCTTCAAAATAGCGTATTTTGACATCTCTATCAAAGATACGTGTATTTTACAGAATACGCTCCAAACATATTTTTCGTATAAACGAAAAATATGGAATACGGCTAAACCCTAAAGAGGGAAGCGTATTTTTTGACGTATTGACCCTAAAAAGGGATACATTTTATGATTTTTGTCCTAATCAGAGCCCTAAATAGGGGATAGTTACTGTTCATCATCCTCACCATAGAGGGGCTTCAATGGGCGTTTACTTCGTCGAAGACGCTCATCAACAGTCTTCTTAGTGGCAGCGGCAGCAGGCTGAGATGACTCCGCAGGAGCCTTCCCCTTTCCTTTCGCAGCAGCATCAACTTTGGGCGCCATTGTTGAGGATTGAGTCGAAGAAGAAGAAGCTTTGAGTCTTGGGAGTTTTGTTCTCTCTTTCAAAGGCAAATGCAAAAGTAAAGAAATGAACTAGGTTTTGAAAGACCTATTTATAGAAGAAAAGAGAAGTTGAAACGGCGGCCGTTCTTTAAACAGAATCCCTAAAGATTTGCACTGATATTGAGGAAATCATGCCAGCGTGTCAAGACTTATTCCCACTTTAAAGTTCAAAGTAATTTCGAACTTTTGAAATTTATAAAGTTCGAAAACTTTGAAGGAGGTCTTGTAGGGTGTGAAAAATTATGACACGCTGACTCAGCCAAAGCCATACGCTCAGTCAAAGCCATACGCTCAGTCAAAGCCATACGCTCAAGACCATACGCTCAGTCAAAGCTATATGTTCAGTGAATATTTTATTATTTCTTGAATGACAGCACAACAGACATTTAATGAAGGATGAATCTGACACTTCGTCTTTCGTGCAAAAGACAGCTGCCCTATGAAGATTAGCCGTCGTATGGGTTTTCCGAGAATTGATTTTGTCTCTTACGAGGACAGCTCATCAGCCATCATAAATGCACAGCCATCATTACTGACATTTATGACAGTCTGTCAGCCATCATATCTGCAACACGACGCTCGAGAGATATTTGTCAGTTATTAGAAGATATGGCGTATTTGAGAAGATTGAGGACAGCCACGTGTCTACTCGACTCCTTACTAATCAAGTGAGCGTATGGACTCTATACGACTCCTTGCCAATCAAGTGAGCGTATGGACTCCATACGACTCCTTGCCAATCAAGTGAGCGTATGGACTCCATACGACTCCTTGCCAATCAAGTGAGCGTATGGACTCCATACGACTCCTTGCCAATCAAGTGAGCATATGGACTCCATACGACTCCTTGTCGATAAAGTGAGCGTATCAGCTTTGTATGACTCCTCTTCAACAAAGACAGCGTATCACAGTCAACACACGTTCTCACGTGTCCTATACTCAGTTACCCACTTACTCAGAAGTTATGCAACGTGGCATCCATACCATCAATCTCTCCTAGATATATTCCACTACTTTCAACTGCATCCTAATGTGTCGTCATCAGAATTCGCCATGCGTCCCTGCAGTTATGCACACGTCAATTAACTGACTAAGCGTATGCTTCAGAACAGTTATCCAGAACTCTATAAAAAAGAGTTTCTTCATCTTCATCAGATACTACAGTCAATTCAGAGAGAACATAGAGATTGCCCAGTTGCTGTCCAAGTTCTTCGAAGTTCGAGTTTTCTTCATCGCATTGTCTAAGGGATAAAGTAATCGTCTTCTAGATTAGATTCCTACAGTTGTAATTTTCCCAGAAACACAATAAATAAAGTGAATTTATTTATGGAAAACAGTCCTCATGTCCTATGCAGTGAGGAATTGACCCCGAGATGCAGGACACTGTGCACGGTTCAGCCACAGCATATTCGTGTCCTCGTATGGACACGACACGACACCAAATCTACTGGCCAAAGACACGAATCCTTAAGCAAGCCCTAGATCTAGGACTTCATTCAAAAACATTTGGAAAAATAGCAAAAAAAATCAGTTTGGGCATTTCATTAAATACCTAGATCTAAACAACGATACGTGCCCGATACGGACACGAAACTTAATACAAAAGACATCAAACTTCTACTGTAGCTAGGGGACACATAAATCTGGGCTTCCATGTAATAAAAACAGGAATTAAATAGAATTAGAGGGGTTTACCTATATGTTACAAAGATCAAGAAAAAGCCCCAAATCAAACCGTTTCCGTTGCTATCCAAATTCTCCTAAATTGCTCTTAAACTAAAATTACTCCTCAAAATTAGAAGTAGAGGTTGATTAGAATCATATGCAAAAAATTTGGGTTAAAAAGGATTTAAAATAAATTTACTAGGAATTTTGGAAGATGGGATTTACCTTTCTTTCTAAAACTTGGTTGAGCACACAAAAGAGGCAAGAACAAGGAGAAGGGGCTTTAAATAGGAGTGGGAATCTCTACATGGCTGGTCACTTAGGGTTTAGTTGGGGTTAGGGCTTCAAGTTATGGGCCTATGGGCTTAAGTCACAAGTCATGGAATGAAAAATCACAAGTCATAATTCATTTTACTTAATCTTAATCCTCCTATTTAAAACTAGTTTCTATTGACTAAAAATAGGTTAACTTAAGTTAGACTAGGGTCACCATAGCTAGGGTTAGCTTCTAGGCTAGTCTACAAAGTCTCAATAAGTCGAAGTCAAGGATAGCAATCATCAATCCAATATTTAATCAAATAATTCTAATAAGTCAAAATGACCAAATTACCCCTACGCTAAAAATGATAATTAAATATCCCTAATCACATGGTTAGGCTCTAGGTCAAACAGTCTCTCGAGTTTCACTAGCAGCACATCAAAATCACAAGTCATAGTTTTTAAATAGTTTAAAAATGATTAAAAATCACCAAAAAATTATAATATAATGTAAATACAATTAAATAATAATTATAATTACAAAAGTTCAAAATTACCCTCATTTGGAAAACAAGGTGTTACAAGTCTACACCCCTTAGAGAAATTTTGTCCTCGAAATTAAGATGATCGTACCCCTGCTAGGTCAAACCCCCAACAATCAAGGTCAAGAGATAATCATGAAAACATAATCTTACTGGTCGTGATTCCACAGTTTCGAATAGGGTAGCTACACTATCTAGCAAATCATAAACAATATCCTGGCAGGTACTAATGGAAATCACACATAAAAGTGGGAAGAAAGAACAAGAAGGACAAACCTGCTAACCCATCACCTACAACATCGGTCTCCTCGACGGCCATCGCAAAAACTCCACCCCTCTGGTGCTGAACTAAAGGTGGCCTAGCTCCCTCAAAAGGAGGTACAACAGGACAATATATCATCTTGTGAGCACCAGACCCACAGAATAGACAAACCTTCAGCCTCCTCCTACAAGACTCCCAAACATGCCATGTCTTTCTGTAGTAGGCACAAGTCGGCACCCTGCGGTCCTGCCCTCTGGGCATATATTGTGCCTACTGAACCATCACTGGTGCCTGCGTCTGTTGAATCTGTACGTGAGGCCTCTTGACCTGGCCTCCGCTGCTGCTGGTACCGTGAGCGTCCCGACCCCTTCTTCAGTTTCAGTCCCAGGTCGTCCTCTGCCTCCATAGCTCCTGCCAAGATCTCCGCGAAGGTAGCATTCCGGTCACTCTTAGTCAGTGACCGAACCTCCCTAATCAAACCTCGATAGAACTTTTTTGCCTTCGTCTTCTCAGTCAAATCATCAATAAACTGGGCCAACCGGCAAAATTCTTCGGCGTACTCAGCAACTGTCTGGTGCTTCTGAACAAGAATCTCAAACAGTACCTCAATACCTCCTAGGGCCATATCTGGGAAGAACTATTCCTTGAACAGCTCCTTGAACTACGTCCAAGTCTGGCCCTCAACTCCTACTCTGGGATCTATCTGGTACCAAGTACGGGCTAAGTCTTGCATCTGACTGCCCGCCGCCTCGATATGGAGTCGGGTTGGTATCTCCGTCAGCCAAAAAATATCCTCAAAATGCTCAATCCAATCGTCTGCATAGTGAATGCCCTCGGCACCCAGGAAATCTCTAGGATGCATCTTCTGAAAGTCCTGGATATCCTTCTCCTTCCGGTAAGGCTGCTGCTGTGGGCCCTGAGTAGCCACCATCAACACAGTCGTACGGACCAGCTAGTAGGCCTCGTCAATCCCATGATGTAAGTTGGCAGTCTAACGCTGCTGCTGCTGCTGGTGAGACGCCGGAATCCTCTTCACAAAAAAAAAACAGGTGGACAGCATCAACTAATCCTGCAGGTGGCTGCAGGTGCTGCTGTTGGTGAAATATATCAGGAATGACTGCGGTCGTCCTCTGAACAGGTGGAGGCACACCCCCAAAGGCTACAGTCATTCCTGTCTGATCAGGAACAGAAGGTGCTACAGTCCCAGCATGTTGTTGCACTGGACGAGAGGTAGAAGACCCCTCTCCAGCGGCTGCTGTACCAGAGCGATATGATCGTGTCTCCACCATCCTTAAGACAGATCGAAAAGGAAGTCAATACTGAGCAGGAATCGATAAAGTCAAGGAAGGACAATTTATTTCAAGAAGACAAATCAGTAAGATATGTAGATGGCATGAATTGAAGCAGAATTTTTTCTAACTGTGATTGAGTACCTCTCTGTTAAAGCCTGTCTCTCAATCCTATCGTAGTCTCACAGCAGTACAACTAAGTCACCGTACCACCACGATATCGCACTAATGTGACTATCGACCTGCATGGGCACCCACTAAAAATGTGTCACGATCCGCACCCATTGTGAGGGTACGAGTATGTAACAACGCCCAGCCTACGCCACAGTGTTGGCGGTAGAACGCTATCCTAGGTTGCTATTTAACCAACAACTCATGCAATTATATAATATACTTGTCAAATCTCAACTCCAAAAGGAGGACAAGTATAGATATAATAAAATCTCAATCACAGTCTAAGCACGATATGATAACACAGAAGTTATAACTAAGACTAAATAACAACAACCAACTACTAAATAATAATAATCTCAAAACAAACAATATCTCAACTTATTACAATTCAAGTTCTAAAACATGAAATCTAAACTAAATCAACTAGCTAATCTCCCAATCACTCTTGAGTGCTGGGGCCAAAGGTAGCTAAGCCATCTCCCGGTCCATAGTAATTAGGGCAAGTGTCCTCGGGGCAAGCATCTGTAATATTTTTAATAGGTCCAGTCAAGAAAGGAACGAGTACAACTCATCAAGAAAATTCCTAGTAAATGATAGAGAACTATAAACAGTTATAGACAGTTATATTGATGAATCATGACAGTTTTATACAGGTAGTGATGTAGAGAAACAGTTAAGGTACAAGAAAAGTAAAGTAACTAAACAAGAAGAGAAACATGGCAATGAAGAATGTAAAATATAATCTAACTGAACTAGAGTAACATGATACAAGTCCAGACAGTATAATATGAGTCAAATGTAATCCCAATATGAGTCCAGACAATGTAAATCCAATTTAGATGATTCCAGTACAAGATGAGTCCAGTATAAGTTGAGTCCAGTCAGTGATCAAAGGTTCCAGGATGAGTCCAGACTACACTCTAACAGTGTGTTTTAAAATATCGGGATCGACATGTAAACGGCTGTAGGTAATACGGCACACCGCATACTCGGCCAAGTGTGGGATGGCTATTATTCCAGTATAATTCCAAGAGAGTGGTTCCAGTATTTGGGAATGTTCACATGTCTACTCTAATATTTCCCTGCCTAACAAGTACAAGTGAATCCATAACCCGACACAAAATAAGTACAAGTCCAGCCAGAACACGAATGATACCAGTAAGTGATTCCAAGATGATTCCAGTAGGTGATTCCAGAAATAGAGGCCAGACATAAATAAATGAGTGTCGCATGAAATGGATCTAGTAATATCAAATCGTGTTTGTAACAGAGAAATCAATAGAGCTAACTAGAACTGAAGTACAGTAATTGACAAATAAATGAGAGAACTATCAGAGAATGTACTCGTCTGGTATCCTGAATATCCGAAGAGAATATACTGTCCGAGGAGTGGTGTCTGTCTCCTATAGAACAGTACAAGTCACTACATGTCTAAATTAGTAAAATAAACTGCTACAATACATCTACATAATATTTGGGGTCAATCTAGGCTAAAGTCAACCTTTGGTCAACTCTAGTCAACTACACTAGTCAAACTAGGTCAAGCCTAACCAGCCTATTCTAGCAAGCACATATCAAAACCAGGCTATACAAGCCAACAACACACATTGACTGGGCATTCATGCCATACACATAGGCTATGCACATAGAGATACATGTATATGTGTGTCAATGTGGTAATATGTAATCATATATGTGTAGTGAAATCTGTGCAATATGAGTGTGTGAGGGTGTGTGAAATGAACATGAGTGTGTGTCAATATATATTCAGGATTAGGCCTAGGAGTGTGTGTATATGGCTAACATGTTTGTGTGATTCACATATAGAAATTAGTGTGTGTGTGTGTGTGTGTGTGTGTGATACATTTTAGGCTTTTAGTGAATAATGTGTCAAGTGACAGTTCAAAATTAGTGAGGGTATTAGCTAACAGTGAGTGAACTATAGGGCAATGATATCCCATGTGTGTATATAAACTGACAATAGGTAGTTGTGTCAATGGTGGTTAGTTAGAGCAGGAAAGAGTATACATGTATATGTGATACAAAAGATAGCTAATAGGGTGTGTAACATCTCAGATTTTTGGGTGTCAAAGTAGATTAATGTGTGTACACAAGAAAATAGATTAGTGTGTTCTCAGGAATTCAGGGCAGCTAGTGTATCAATGTGAAACTGAAATCAGTGAATGGTGTATGGTATGTATGAGTGAATCTCAGGAAAATTCAGAAATTGACAGTTCATATTTAGTCCCAACACCAATTCAAAATCCATTTTCCCTTGACATCATCCTAATCTAATACGTAACCAACCTAGCAGTAGTCTAACATAATTGTAATAGATTAAACATGGAGGTTAAATATTAACAATTCAGTTTAAAATGGAATAAAAAATCAGGATTAAAAATAGTGCACAGTGTATCAGTTGATAGTGTTTACATGTAGCAGTTCAACATTCAAAAACCTACTTCAAAATCCAAAACCTAACACCAATCACAACCAAACATTACAGTAAACCTTTACCCATGTGAATGAATTAATCTAGTGATTTAGGTCATTAACAATAGTTTAAAAATGGAATCTAAATTCAGAATTAGTGAAACAGTGCACTGCGTATCAGTCGAAATAGGGAAATGAAAGTTTGAAACTAAAATCATGCTAATATGATCAATTTATGGTTGGTAATCCAACCCATACACGTGCACATGTCTCACGAATCATCTCGTGTCCTGGGGAAGTAGGACACGACGTGTCTTCGCTCACGAACACCACAGACATGCTGTGCACCGACTGCGCCGTACACGCATGCACGTGTGTCCAGCATACGACACAGGACACGTGGTGACACGTGGTCGTGCACACGTGTACGCCAGGGGTAGGGCTACCCCTCGGACACCTTGCACCGTGTCCTAGACACGTGTCGTGTCGTTTCTATCCGCGTGTCAGTGGTGAAATGTGTGCAGTTCAGTCCGCTCGTACGGCTAGTACGGGGAGGAAAACTCCTAACACACTCCACCATCTGAGCTCAAATTTTGGGAGACCTATGTCAATCAATGCCCTGACATCCTCCCAAAATTTGGCGTGTCCTCGTATCCTATGCAGTGAGAAATTAACCCCGAGATGTAGGATACTGTGCACGGTTCAGCCACAGCGTGTTCTTGTCCTCGTGTAGACACAACACGACACCAAATCTACTGGCCAAGGACACGAATCCTTAAGCAAGCCCTAGATCTAGGATTTTATTCAAAAATATTTGGAAAAATAGCAAAAGAAATCGGTTTGGATATTTCATCAAACACCTAGATCTACACAATAATACATGTCCGATACGGACATGAAACTTAATGCAAATGACACCAAAATTCTACTGTAGCTAGGGGACACCTAGATCTAGGCTATCATGCAATAAAAACAGGAATTAAATAGAATTAGAGGGGTTTACCTATATATTGCAAAGATAAAAAAAAAGTCCTAAATCAAACTGTTCCCGTTGCTATCCAAATTCTTCCAAATTGCTCTTAGACTGAAATTACTCCTCAAAATCAGCAAGTAGAGGTTGATTAGAATCATATGCAAAAGATTTGGGTCAAAAAGGATTTAAAATGAATTTACTAGGTATTTTGGAAGATGTGATTTACCTTTCTTTCTAAAACTTGGTTGAGCACACAAAAGAGGCAAGAACAAGGAGAGGGGGCTTTAAATAGGAGTGGGAATCTCTACATGGTTGGTCACTTAGGGTTTAGTTAGGGTTAGGGCTTCAAGTTATGGGCCTATGGGCTTAAGTCACAAGTCATGGACTGAAAAATCACAAGTCATAAGTCATTTCACTTAATCTTAATCCTCCTATTTAAAACTAGTTTATAATGACTAAAAATAGGTTAACTTAAGTTAGACTAGGGTCACCATAGCTAGGATTAGCTTCTAGGCTAGTCTACAAAGTCTCAATAAGTTAAAGTCAAGGATAGCAATCATCAATCCAATATTTAATCAAATAATTCTAATAAGTCAAAATGACCAAATTACCCCTAGGCTAAAAATGGTAATTAAATATCCCTTATCACATGGTTAGGCTTTAGGTCAGACAGTCTCTCGGGTTTCACTAGCAGCACATAAAAATCACAAGTCGTAGTTTTCAAATAGTTTAAAAATGATTAAAAATCGCCAAAAAATCATAATGTGATGTAAATACAATTAAATAATAATTATAATTATAAAAGTTTAAAATTACCCACATTTAGAAAATTGGGTGTTACAATTATATGGATAGCCAAACACAATTAATTTTACATATGTGGTCCCTATTATTGAATAATTCCAATAATATATATATATATATATATATATATATATATATATATATATATTGAAGGAAGGTAATTTTATTGATAAAAAAAGTATGGTACAATCAACATCAGCGACTATAACCTACATAAACTACTCGGGACCACTATCCCATCTCTGTTACATCAAACTCTATGTTTCGAATAATGCCAATATTTGGCGTGACCAGTCCCTTGAAGACGCAATGATTCCTTTCTCTCCAGATGTGCCAGACAGCAGCCGCCAGGCATAACCGAGCTTCTTTGTACCACCTCGTGCCTTTCTCTTTACCACCGCTGATCTGAATCATGATATCCTTCCACATTGGGGCCCTCCTGACTGTAGTCACATCTTATTGCTCTGCACAGTCCAAATACTCTACGAGACTTCACATGTGAAGAATAGGTGACAGATATCTTCAGTCCCTGCCTATACATGACACACCCCTGGCCTGCAATATTTACTCTGAATCTATATAATCTGTCTAAAGTAAGAAGCCTCTCCATTAATAACTTATATAGGCACATTTGGAATTTTTTTGCCACTCCTACCGTCCAAACGAGATCTACCCATTCCCACCGACTGTGATGAGTTCTACAGCCATCATATGCCGCCTGGTAGTTAAACCTCTCCTCCCCCGTCCTATCCCAGATCTAATCATCGGACTCGAGTTGGGGATCGAAAGGCACAGCACGGATCTCTAATTCAAATCGTCAAGTGTACCTATGCAGCGCAGGCGCCCACTCCCCATGTAGTATGATGCTGCTCACGACTTTGTATCCTTGCTCCCATCCACGGATCGGGGACTCATAGAGCTCCCCAATGGTCGACTAGAGAACCAAGGATCTTACCAAAGTAATGTTTTCCGCCCATCTTTAATAACTCAGTGGACTAGCGAACGAATGGTAGCTCGGTAGAGGCAGATGTTTTTGAACACAACTGAATCATTATTATTAGCACACATACACCAGATACTGTTGTTCTTCACATACTTGTTGTATATCCATGTGGCTCATATTGATTCAGACACCATGGCCTTCCAGGACAACTTGACGCAATCCACGTCACGTAAACTTCTGAAGTTAAATAATCCGACCCCTCCTTCTTCAGTAGGACGACAAAGAGAGTCCCAACTAATCCCATGCAAACAACCTCGCCATATAAATGAAGCACATATTTGTTCTATTCTCTTGATAGTAGATGCTGGTAGCAGTATGGCCTGGAGCCAAAATTGAACTATGGATGTAAGGACGGATCGTACTAATTCGATTTGACCCACGAATGAGAGACAAATCGTATGCCAATACTTCACCTGTCTTTGCGTATATTCGACCAGACTCTGACACTCCATATTGCGAGCGTAACTGACCGATAATGGGATGCCCAAATATTTGACTGGAAAAATACCTCATTCTATACCCAGTATAGTGGCCCGTTCACTCTGGCTAGAGCAATTATGGCTGAAGTAAACTGTACTCTTTTCCTGGTTCAAATGTAGACCTGTTAATTTGCCAAACATATCCAGGATTGTCGCTAATTCTTGTATCCCTCTTCAAGTAGGAGACATGAACACTAGAAGATCGTCCGCATAAATCAGGTAGGACATATGGGGTTGTATATGTTGGTACAGAGCGGTAATCTGCATCCAGATCACAGCAGAATCCATCAGACAAGAGAAGTATTCCATCACAATAGTGAAGATGTACGGGGAGAGGGGGTCGCCCTGCCGGATTCCCCTACTGCTCTTGATGAAGCCATACGGTTGACCGTTCAGTAGAACTAAAAAAGTTGGTGTCGATACGCACTCTCGGACCATGTCAACCCACTCCTTTTCGAAGCCTATTTCTGGCATAATATGGCGTACAAACTCTCTATTCACCGTGTCATAAGCTTTACGTAGATTTAATTTGGAGCAAAATCTAATGCCACTAGTCTTATTGAAGTGTCGGACTAACTCATGTGCAAGTAGGTTGTTCTCCGCTATGTCACGTCCCTTTATAAAGGCAGCTTAGTTTGGTGAGATCAATTCCTGCATGATACCCTCCATGCGCCGACACATCAAATGAGTGATTACTTTATAAATATAGTTGCAGCAAGATATAGGACGGAAATCTGATAAAAGTGTAGAACCCTTCTTCTTAGGAATAAGAAAAAGGTAGGTGTGGTTGAGTTCACGCAGAATTCATCTATTTCTGAAAAAATCCTGTACTACTTCGAGGATCGACTCCTTCAGTTTAGCCCAGTGTAATTTGTAAAACTTGCTTCTGAAGCCATCCGAACCCGGAGCTTTAATTGGATCAGCATTCATAACTATTGCTTTTATTTCTTCCATAGTCACAGGAGCCCGGAGAACCCGATTCCCGAATTGTGAAACTTTTTGTTTGCAAATTATTTCAGGAAAGTTGGATAAATGATCACTTTGATTATATAGATCGGAATAATACCTGACGGTCGTGGCTTGGATCCCTGTCGGGTTTATAAGAAGTTTCCCGTCCGGACCCAAAATCTTCCCAATGTTATTGTGGTGCTGTCGAGACCGAACCATATCATAGAAAAATTTAGAGTTATTATCTCCCTCCCTGAGCCAGTTACATTTCTTATGCTGGGCAAGCTCGACCAGTTCTTGGAGCCGAAGTAATCGGACCCGATCCCTAAGCACCCTCTCATCTTCCGCAATGGCCGGGTTTAATATGTCCGCTAGTAACCGCCCTTGGAGGTCACTTAGCGCATATTCTTCCTCGTCTACCCGCTTGTGTGGGTACAACTTCTACCATCGTTTTAATTTGGCTTTTGCCAACTTCAATCGGCTAACTAGACGGAACTACGGGTTTCCATCAGCTTGGTGGAGGAGACTGCTCTGAACCGTAGCGAAGTAACCCTCCAAAAGTGGCCATTTATTGTTGAAGCAAAATGGACGACCTCAAGGGGTGCTCCGTTTCACCAGGCGGACGCAAATGGGGCTATGATCGCTCGTTCCTGCATGCAGACCCTCTGCGAACACTAGGGGAAATTTATCCAACAAGGCTTGTTTAATTAGAGCCCGGTACAATTTGCAGGCGATGTGTAGATGAGTGGCCTTATTGTGCCACGTCCACATGTGACCCATCCTTCAGAGTCTACAGACCGGATAGGAGTAGGCAGTTTTGAAAATCTTGAAGTATACGCTTCGGAATCATCATGCCGCCAACTTTTTTATGTTGATGCAACACTGTATTGTAGTCTCCCATTATAATGAGCGATACCTTATACTGTACTATGGCTAGTGTGCTAATCCAGGTAATGTCTTGCCAAAGAATTTCACGTCTCTGCTTATCATTGTGTCCATAAGCAGCGCCGAACAAGAAGGAAAATCCTTCTTTGTTGGTGTAGAGTTGTACTATAAGTTGTTCCGACATATGGACCTCCTGTGCATCCCAACAGCTATTATCCCACTTGATCCAGATACGTGCCATATGACACATCTATAAGTTATTTACCTTCTGCCATGTCAAATTTGTCCTACTCAGCATCTTTTGCGACTTAATCTTCGTTTCAAGTAGCACTACAATCAAACCTTGTTCTCTTCTTATCACCTCACTATATTTCCTCTATCTTCCAATGGAGCAGATGCTGCAAACATTCCAGGCGATTAAAGACATGGGGGTATGTCAGAATCCCCATTAATTCTCTCGAGGCTAATGTCTGGGTCGCCAATAGCCTCATCTTCTATAACTTTCATCAACCTCTACTCCTCATTACCTTTTGTTGTGTTACTCTCTGGATGAACTTCCTTCCATCTGGGATTGTCATAGCATAGCGCCTCTCTGTTCCCTGTCACCTCATGGGTTGATAGGCCTGCATCCTCCTATGTGGACGTGGTAAGCCTTTTCCTGCTCGTGTTGCCATACGGGGACCTGGTCGTACTATTTCTTTATGATTTGCTCCGTAGGTTGTGTCGCCTACTTCCTCCTCGGGAATAACCAAAACCTTTTTCTTCCACACTTGGCCTCCCGGGGTTGGGTTGCTACTTGTCTCTCTTGTTGACTGGAACACCAAGCTACTACCAATTGCAGTGCCCTCCAGTCCTACTGCACTATTATCCGCATCTCTCGTCTCTCCATCCCTATTTGGGACCTTATCGAGCCCGATATCAATCTTAATATCCATACCCTGTGTGCGTCGACCCCCCTGGCCTCTCATAGTGTCCTCCTCCGCCTAATCACGAACCAAAACTTCTGAAATCAACCTACACTCTCGAGACGGGTGGTCAAAGCAATTGCATAGATTGCAAGTGGGTGGAACCCACTCATACTCTACCCGCTGCATGTAGACCTCCCCAGATGGGACTTTGTACTCCACAAAACCCAGAAGATCCTTATCTGCAGATATCTTGACAAATATTCAAGCATAACTCAGCCTTGTCCTGTAGGCAGTCGCTTCATCGGCTTTTATAGGCCTTCTCGCCATGCTTGCTAGCTTGGTTAGCATGCTAATACTCCAAAAGTTTATCGAAAGATCTGGGAACCGAATCCGAATAGGGACCGAGTGTAGGACTTCCCTTTCGTACTGATGGTCTTGTGTCCATGCCTTCATAATGATCAATCTTCCATCAAAGGTCCACGGGCCTCCCTGAAGGACTCTATCCATATCCTCCTTAGCGGTGAACCGGACGTAGTAGAAACCATTCTTTCTAGAGAAGAACTCGATGTTTCCCTTCGGTCTCTACACCCAATTGGCGAGCGCTCGGATCTGTCCATAAAATAGCTTATTTTCTAGAACATGTAATACGACCGTGTTGCTCTAGTAATCCGCTGTTTCTGCAAGGTCTTCCTCCGTGAATAATGCCCTCACCCCTGTAGCACTCATCATGGGAGGAACAAACTGCATGTGCCCATTGTCTAAACTCGACCCAGTTCGACAACAGTCCGCCTACGACTTGCTTGCTACCTTGTCCTCCATTGGTTGTTTTTCTTTTTTGCCAAAGTGGCCCACCGAGTCTCCATGTGATTAGTGTCACGACCCGCTACCCAAATTGTTGGGCCGGGCTGAGTCATATCCAGCCTACGCTTATATGATCAAAGTATAGTAAGCTGTTCTAAAGACAAACATTATATGATCAAAGTGTGCTAACAGTTCTATATATCATATTGAGTCAAAAATATCCCAAACACAAAATCATCTAGTATATAAATATGTTCCAAATACATAACCAAGACGTAAAACTGGATACAGGTCCAGTATCAAAATACATAGTCTAAAACATGACTGCTCTTAAAAGTCCCAAGCAACTAAAAAACTAGACGAAAGGTACATCCTCGTAAGGTAAAGTCTGATCCTCGATGGTAATCCCATAATAGGAATCACATAGCAACTCCTCATCGGTAAGTATACCTAAACGTTATTCTGTCAGGACGGGAGCAAGTACTGATTCTAACAAACTAAATATACGAAACATAAAATGAACAGAAGTGTAATAAATAGGAATCATTGCATATCACAATCTAACATGGCAAGGATACTTATATCATAGCGACAGATGTATATGTAATATTTAAAACTGGAGCAGGTACGTGATCGTCAATAGGTGTATAATGTACGAGGGGCACATATAAATGAAATGTACTTCCGTACAAGTGATAAGGCGATAGATGTACATACACACAAATACAGCTTTGAGAAAAAGCCTACAGTGCAGTAACATATAAAATGAAACCTTGCTCGAGTACGGTAGAGGGGGCATGATCACGTACTAAACTATCAGTTTCCCCATAACCTAGATTCTAAACATGTGAGAGATACGAGAACAGTATAAAATATGGTGGATACTGAGAGCAGTATAAAACATGTAAAACATGTAGAGATATTCCAGATATGATTTGCAGTTTAGGTATCGATATTTTAACGGTTTATACACAATTTATTATATGCAATAAATAAAGTTTGTAGAGGTACTTGCCTTGTGCAAAGCAAGGATATGTATATGAAGCTATAGATATTCGGTGTCCCGTCACTGTAAAAAGGATATATAAACTAAGTTTTTTTATACTAAGCTAAATACTAGGACACTGGTGGTGTGACACGACTTTCTGACTAAATACCTTGCCAAATGATGACTTTAGCATTGGAGACCAATGTGGGGTGACACAATACCTAAACCAACTTTCTAGGGCCTTTATACTATGGTAGGGTAAGGTCCAATACTAAAATATCCCAAAATCACACAATACATTGTTGACACAAAGTCACAGTCAACCAAATATTGACTACATTGACTAAATAATATCTGTATAAATTCAATACGACACACGACGTCTGCTTTCAGTTCGGGACAAACGACAGCTCAGTTTCCGACTCTCAGTATATTTTTCGAGTCTGTACTTTTACATTTCATTGAGTCTAGAAGTATGTACTCTGAGTTATGCTGAGCTCTTGGAACTTGGTCTACAAGCCTACCCAAAATCCCAAGCTCCACCAAAACAAAATTGCCCACAAGTCCCACTTAGAATCACTCTGTGCTCTGGAGACAGAGTTCGGGCCGAACTCTGCCTCCACACAGAGTTCGGGCCGAACTCTGTCCCCTAGAAATCAGGAACCCTAATTTTAGGGTTAGCTGGTTGCTAGCTGTCCAACGGCCAAATTTTTGAATTCTCCTACCCGAATTCTGGCCGAATTCTGCCTCAAAAATCAGTATAAATAGGGCATGAATTCTCTCATTTTGAATCACTCAATCTTCTCTTCTCTTCTCTCCTACAAGCTCTATAAGCCATACCCTTCCCATCTACTAGCCACAAGCCTCCTAAGTCTCGAGTGCTCAACATCTCTCAGTTAGGATTCTTGTGCAAGAGTGAAGAAATTGCTTGGACAATTCCAAGCAATCGCCACTGCGATTCTCTGTAAGAAGTTGACGTGCTCTTCTGAAGTAAAGGCACGGGTTGTAAGCTACTATTTCACAAATAGTGGATTTAATCCTGAGCTAGAGTTCTCAGGCCTGGACTAGTCCTCCACGAGGGAAACCAGGTTAAAATTGCTGTGTTTGCGTATGCTCTCTTGTCTTTCATTTACATTCCGTATTTTACTCTGATTATTCATTGTTCGTGAAAGAGTAATTTTTTAATTGGTCATTATATATATATATATACTCTATTCACCCCCCCCTAGAGTTGCCAAACTGTTCTTCAATTGGTATCAGAGCTCTGTTCTCTTTATAAGGACTAACATCCTAAGAGCTGATCCATGGCAACCACACAATCCTTGATCTCCAATCATGGTGAAGGTCAGTCCACTCATAGGCCTCCCCTATTTGATGGGACTAACTACACATATTGGAAAACAAGGATGAGTTTTTATCTGAAGTCTCTAGACTTTGACCTGTGGACTGTCGTAACTGACGGTTACAAAAAGCCCGCCAGAATAGTTGTCGATGGTGACCTCACTGAGAAACCACACGACAAATATTCTGTCGAGGAGAAGAAACAGGCAAGTCTAGATGCTAGGGCTATTAATGCTTTATTCTGTGCTATAGACAGGAACGAGTTTAACAGGGTCTCTACATGCACCACTGCTCATGAAGTATGGAGACTTCTGGAAGTGACGTATGAAGGAACCACTCAAGTCAAGGAATCAAAGATAAGCCGTCTCACTCAAGAGTACGAAGCCTTCAAGATGAAGCCAAATGAGACGATCACTCAAATGTTTACAAGATTCCTCGACATCATCAACCCGTTATCCTCGCTTAGTAAGCAGTACTCAAACCATGAGAAGATCCACAAGCTACTCAGAGGGCTACCAAAGATTTGGAACCCTAAGGTGACAGCCATCATAGAAGGAAATGATCTCACAAGTATGTCTATGGAGACTTTGATGGGCAAGCTCATGACTCACGAGCTTGACCTCAAGGACTTCGAAGAGCCTGCTCCGAAGACCAGGGAGATCGCACTCAAAGTTCATCGACGAAAGGTTGATCACGATGAGACTGAAGACGATATCTCAGATGATGAAGACCAAGCTCTCATGGTACGTAACTTCAAGAAATTCCTTCGCTTCAATCAAAGAAAGAAGGAACCACAAGAAGACGATGAAGAAGAGCCAACCTGCTATGGTTGCAAAAAGACTGGACACGTCAGAAGAGACTGTCCGCTCTTAAAGAAAAGCAACCGGTATGAAAAGCCCTACAAGAAGAACTCATCAAAAAGGTATGCCAACACAAGCATTTGGCATGAAAGCGAAGCAAGTGACTCCGAGGAAGAAAAGAACTCTCCTCAAGACAAAGCAAATGTGTGCCTCATGGCAAATTCCACCAAGGTGGACCTTCCCTCCTCAACTGAGAGTAAGTGGATTCTCGATAGTGGATGCTCGCGACATATGACGGGAGACGCAAATCTTTTTGCATCACTATCGATGAAAAGAGAAGGATACGTATCCTTCGGTAACAATCTCAAAGGGCACATAATAGGTAACGGTATCATTGGTCATCCTCTTTCTCCTGTTATAAAGGATGTCTGCCTAGTGATCGAGTTAAAGCATAACCTGCTCAGCATTAGCCATCTTGCTGATCATGGATATGATATTAACTTTGGACAAAACTGTTGCTATATCTATGATAGGTCAACAGGAGACATTGCTTTTGAAGGGAAAAGAGAGGACAATATCTATATTTTCTCTCTCTATAAATACTAACCATGCAGGTAGATGTTTATATGCCCACAAAGACGAACGACTACTTTGGCACCAGCGTCTCGGTCATGCCAACATGGATGCTATATCCAGGCTTTCTACCAAGAAGCTAGTGAGAGGATTGCCTGACATCACATTCAAAAAGGACACGGTATGTGCCGAATGTGAACTAAACAAGGCAACTAAATCCTCATTTCATTCCATCAACTCTGTAAGTACTACTAGACCCTTGCAATTACTTCATATGGATTTATTTGGTCCTAGTAGAATAACTAGCCTTGGTAGCAAACTTTATGCTTTTGTTATTGTTGATAATTTTTCGAGATTTACTTGGGTTTTCTTTCTCGCTAATAAGAGCGACGCTATCTCTGTTTTCAAAGTTTTTGTAAATAAAGTTCAAAATGAAAAAGGCTACATGATTACTCGAATCCGAAGTGATCATGGAGGCGAATTCGTAAATTCAGATTTTGAAAGTTTTTGTAATGCAAATGGTTTTGATCATGAATTTTCTTGTCCTAGAACTCCTCAACAAAATGGTGTTGTGGAGCGGAAGAATAGGACTCTTGGCGATATGGCTAGAGTCATGTTGAATAAATTTTCTCTTCCAAAATATTTTTGGGCAGAGGCTGTAAGTACAGCATGCCATATTTTGAATAGGGTGCTTATTCGTCCCATTTCGAAGAAAACACCCTATGAGCTTTGGTTTGGGAGAACCCCAAATGTTTCTTATTTTAGAGTTTTTGGCTGCAGATATTTTATCCTTAACACCAAAGACAACTTAGGCAAATTTGATGCCAAAGCTGACGATGGTATCTTTCTTGGTTATGCCGCCAAGAGTAAGGGATATAGAGTTTTCAATAAACGCTCACTTATTGTGGAAGAGTCAACAAATATGACTTTTGATGAAGACAACAGTACAGCAAATACTCTTAATGATGACATTGAGCCATCAACTTCTACTCCAATGAATACTTCAACCGAAACTAATTCTCTGGAGGGTTTGCCTAAGAAATTCTCTTTCAAACCTTCTCATCCAGAAAATTTAGTCATAGGTGAAGTTTCACATGGAGTTACTACTAGATCATCATTAAGAGACTCTGTTGCTAGCACTGCCTTCATTTCACAAGTAGAGCCTAAAAACATTTCTGAAGCTTTTACTGATGAATTTTGGATCTCTGCTATGCAAGAAGAACTCAACCAATTTGAGAGAAGCCAAGTATGGGAACTAGTTCCTAAACCGGCTAATCACTCAATAATTGGTACCAAATGGGTGTTTAGAAACAAAGTAAGTGAAGATGGTTCAGTCACACGTAACAAAGCTCGTCTAGTAGCTCAAGAATACAACCAAGAGGAAGGTATCGACTACGATGAGACATATGCTCCTGTTGCTAGACTAGAATCCATTCGGATGCTTTGTGCTTTTGCCAATCATCAGAACTTTAAATTATTTCAAATGGATGTTAAAAGTGCTTTCTTGAATGGCTTTATTAAGGAGGAAGTTTATGTCAAACAACCCCCTGGCTTTGAAAATCACAAATTTCCCGACCACGTGTTCAAGCTAAAGAAAGCGCTTTATGGCCTTAAACAAGCCCCCAGAGCTTGGTATGAAAGGCTAAGCAGCTTCTTGCTTGAGAAAGGTTTTTCTAAAGGGAAAATTGATACTACACTGTTTATCAAATCTTTCAAAGACACCATTCTATTAATTCAGATTTATGTTGATGATATTATTTTTGGGTCTACTGATGAAACTCTTTGTCAAGAATTTGCCAAGTGTATGCAGACGGAATTTGAGATGAGCATGATGGGAGAGCTCAACTACTTTCTTGGTCTGCAAGTAAAACAACTGGCTAATGGAACTTTCATCTGCCAATCAAAGTACACCAAGGACATGCTGAAAAAGTTTGATCTTGACAACATCAAACCAATCAGCACGCCAATGGCCACTTCAACCAAACTCGAACCAGATGAGAGCGACAAACCTGTTGATCAACGTAAGTATCGAGGTATGATAGGCAGCTTACTTTATTTAACTGCTAGTCGTCCCGATATCATGTTCAGTGTTTGCCTATGTGCTAGATATCAAGCTAATCCTAAGGAATCACACATGACCGCAGTTAAGCGTATCTTTAGATACCTTAAGGGTACGATTACAGTAGGCCTATGGTATCCCAAGTCAACATCATTTGATCTTATTGGTTACTCTGATGCTGACTTCGCTGGATGCAAGGTCGACCGTAAAAGTATGAGCGGCACGTGTCATTTATTAGGAAAAGCTTTAGTCTCCTGGTTTAGCAAGAAACAGAACTCTGTTGCACTATCCACAACAGAAGCTGAATACATAGCAGCTGGGCGTTGTTGTGCACAAATTCTGTGGATGAAGCAAACCCTGGAAGACTATAAGTTATCTTTCATGCATATTCCTATATTCTGTGACAATACTAGTGCCATCAATTTGACTAAGAACCCTGTATGCCACTCACGCACTAAACACATTGAGATCAGATACCACTTTTTGCGTGATCATCAGCAAAATGGCACGATTAACTTAGAATTTATTGACACTGATCATCAGCTGGCAGATTTCTTTACTAAGCCACTATTCGAAGAGCGTTTCAATTTTCTTTGTCGTGAACTTGGAATCTTAGATGAAGCAGTCATAAATTGAAACTCACCTGTGTAAATATCGAGTATATTGTGATTCTTTTACGAAGAATTTGGTATGGATACAAGCCGAAAGGGTCCTTCTGACAACAAGGCGTAAAAGCCTAAGCGACACGGTGCACTAGTCCTCAGGACTACCGCTAGCTGGGATCCGGCCCCTGCAGCTAACCCATGGCAAATTTGGACTATTGAACCACAGTATATGTCCTTATTTATTATATGGCTCGTTTTCGATTTAATATTGCCTAATTGAGCTTTTCTAAAGTTCATTCTGTTCTCTGAGTACCTCTCTACCTATTGTTTTTGTGTTCAACATTTTCTTTGTTGTTCTTGATTATCATTTCTTGTTATACTTCAACTTTTTCTTCATTTTCAGCCTATGTTCTGTTCTAGACCATTGATCCAGAACTCGGGCCGAACTCTGCCCCTACCAGAGTTCGGGCTGAGTTCGGTCCCTTGGTTCCAGGGTCGGGATCTGGCTCTGCCGTTGGATCTATTCTAATCCAATGGTCAATATTTCACCCGACCAAAGACAAAACCCTACTTTATGTCGGGATTCTTTCTCTCTCCTTCACTATTACCACCTTTTCTCACCTATACACACTCTTTCCTTGAAACCCTAACCCTAGTTTTTGATCTAGAGTGCCTCATTGCTTCTCAAATCAAGAAAAAGGTGTCTCTTCTCCATTCTCCTCCATTGTTCTTTACCTGTTTGAGGTACCATTTTTTTTAAAAATCTTTTAATGGCTCCTTGCTTGTTCAATCGTGGGAAGAGGATTCGAGTTGAGAGTATTTCCTCTTCGGATTCTCCTCCATCAATTGAACAAATTATTGAACAACTTCAACCACCTCACCCTTTGTTCAATCCACCTCGTCCTCAACATCCTTCCACTTATGACAATAGACTTTTTGTCTCACTTGATGCATCAAACAACTGGTTTAGTGACTTTCGGAATCGTCAGGTATTCACAGGACATCCTATCAATTTTTCTATATTCACTCAATATGATTCTTTATTCCATGACCTCTATATTGATGAACTAGTCACTACATCTTCTGCTATTTATCGTCATGCCGTTCAAATGTTCTACTGCAACTTAACCTTTGATGACCTTCGTATTTATTCACGAGTTGCTGGTATCGATATCTCGTTTGATGACTTTGAACTAGCTGAATATCTTGATCTTCTTGAGCCAAGTTCTTGGGAAAGGCTTGTTGATGCTCGCTCGTTCCGTTTTCCCAACGGACTTTCACTTGAAAGCTTCAAGGACGATTTGTGCACTCCATACACACGTCCTCGAAAGCTCATGACGAAATATCTCAACCCATATTTTTCTGATCTTCATTGGATCATCTCTAATACCATTCTACCCAAGATTGGTTCCCCTGATGAAATCACTTATCTTGACATTTCTGCTCTTTATCATCTTCACTTTGGAATTCATTTCAATCTTCCACGTACTATGATGGACTGGATGATTCGCTGTAGGAGGAAACCACGAGCTTTGGTTTATCCTCTGTATCTTCCTATGATCTTTCGTGCTTTTCGTATACCACTTGATGCTTGTCCGTTCCTGCCGGCACCTACCTTTCTATCTAAGGTACGACGCCTTCAGCCTGTTGCTACTACTGAGTTGTCTGCTGATGAAGAGCCTGACGCCCCTCCGCTCGGTCAGACTACACCTCCTGCCAACCTGGATTCGCTTCAGACTATGCTTCGCGATCGTTTTGCTATTGAGGATGATCGCTGGACGCAGCAGGATTACCGTACCACTCTGCAGATTAGTGCCCTTGGGAACTCTCTGCATGATATGCGGTATTCGCTTGCTCGTCATCCTGATTTGCATGTGCCTATTGAGCGGGATCCACATCGCTCGGGTCATCGTCTAGACGATCCGTGGGTCATGCAGTATATGGATCCAGATGATACTTTTGTGAATCTTCAGATGTTCCAGGACCTTTTCGTTGGCCCTTTCCCTGGTCCTTCAGATGTTCCAGGACCTTCTGGTGCTCCGTGATGGAGACTGGCTTGTTATGCTGCTGCCACTGCTGATGGTCTTAGTTGCTTTATGTTTTTAGTTATTTAGTTATGGATTTATGTACTGGATTTTTATCTTAGAACCCTGATGATGTGTTTGACATTCTGGTTGGTGGATATCATTTTATGCTATTTCTCGTAGTTTCTTTTATGCCAATGCACTCTCTTGTCTAGTATTATACTATTTTCTCTCTTGGTGTGGTTGCATTACTATTCATTGCTTATTTATATTGCTAACTGCCAAAAGGGGGAGAAATATATATATATTTTTGTGCTGGCTTGTTTTGGGAAACTATTACAGGTTCTATGCAGGTTCTATGCATTCATCTGTGTATATCTGTGCTCGTTCTGGGAATATGTTATCTATCAGGTTACAGGTTATATGCACTGTTTACGGGGGAGAGCTACTACTTCTAGCTCGGAACCGTTCACTGATTACGGGGGAGCTATCCGATTCTAGCTCTGCATCAGTTATGGGGGAGCTATGTTGTAATCAACTGTGTCAAGGTATGAATACTGAAATATACATATATTATTTTGTCAATTATCAATATGGGGGAGATTGTTGACACAAAGTCACAGTCAACCAAATATTGACTACATTGACTAAATAATATCTGTATAAATTCAATACGACACACGACGTCTGCTTTCAGTTCGGGACAAACGACAGCTCAGTTTCCGACTCTCAGTATATTTTTCGAGTCTGTACTTTTACATTTCATTGAGTCTAGAAGTATGTACTCTGAGTTATGCTGAGCTCTTGGAACTTGGTCTACAAGCCTACCCAAAATCCTAAGCTCCACCAAAACAAAATTGCCCACAAGTCCCACTTAGAATCACTCTGTGCTCTGGAGACAGAGTTCGGGCCAAACTCTGCCTCCACACAGAGTTCGGGCCGAACTCTGTCCCCTAGAAATCAGGAACCCTAATTTTAGGGTTAGCTGGTTGCTAGCTGTCCAACGGCCAAATTTTTGAATTCTCCTACCCGAATTCTGGCCGAATTCTGCCTCAAAAATTAGTATAAATAGGGCATAAATTCTCTCATTTTGAATCACTCAATCTTCTCTTTTCTTCTCTCCTACAAGCTCTATAAGCCATACCCTTCCCATCTACTAGCCACAAGCCTCCTAAGTCTCGAGTGCTCAGCATCTCTCAGTTAGGATTCTTGTGCAAGAGTGAAGAAATCGCTTGGACAATTCCAAGCAATCGCCACTGCGATTCTCTGTAAGAAGTTGACGTGCTCTTCTGAAGTAAAGGCACGGGTTGTAAGCTACTATTTCACAAATAGTGGATTTAATCCTGAGCTAGAGTTCTCAGGCCTGGACTAGTCCTCCACGAGGGAAACCAGGTTAAAATTGCTGTGTTTGCGTATGCTATCTTGTCTTTCATTTACATTCCGCATTTTACTCTGATTATTCATTGTTCGTGAAAGAGTAATTTTTTAATTGGTCATTATATATATATATATATATACTCTATTCACCCCCCCTCTAGAGTTGCCAAACTGTTCTTCATACATCGCAAGTCGTAATTATTCAATAAATAAATCAGACTGTACACTGTGTTCCAACAATTATTAAGATAGGAAATAGCTCAAATATACATAAAATAAAATACCATGATTATCCTTGTTAATTATAGAAATTTATACTAATTTTTCTGGAATTTATAAACCCTAATAATTATTTATTAAAAATCAGTAAACATAAGTACCCTGAAAATGAGTTCTGGTTTCCTATTTTTATAAAATGTCAAAACTACTAATTAAATCCTGGAAAAATTATACTAAATTAGATAAATATATATATATAAACAGTATATATATATATATATATATATATATATATATATATATATATATATATATATATATATATATATATATATAAACAGTATATATAAAATATACTTAACAGTATAATATATATATATATATATATATATATATATATATATATATATATATATATATATATATATATATATATATATTTATATATATATATATATATATATATATATATATATATATATATATATATATATATATATATATATATTTTATATATATTTATATACTATTTATATATATATATATATATATATATATATATATATATATAAGGAAATATATATATATAAATATATATATAAACAGTATATATAAAATATACTTAACAGTATTATATATATATATATATATATATATATATATATATATATATATATGATTAGATGGGGAAGAAGGGGCTTCTGGCTAGAGCTCCCCTATTCGCCACCCCCCTATCCTCGTGACCGGCTGGTTTTGGCCGGCTGTCGTCCCCGGCTCCGCCGCGCTTCCCGGCGCCCTGTCCGCCTTCGGAGGCCCTTGCCTTCCCCGATCCCCGCACGTCCCCGGCTGGCCGGGCGCCGCCTGGGCTCTCCCCACCCTACTGTGGGGAGTTTTCTCGTCGGGAGGTTTCCTTCCCGCGCTTCCCCCCTCCTCCCCCGGCGCCGCCGCCACCGTCGGCGGCCTCACCGCCCCCAGGCTCAGCGGCGGCACATCCCGTCGGCAGCTCATCTCGCAGCCTCTCCGGCTCCCCCTCTCACCAGCCCTCTGCCAGGAATGAGCCCGGTCCATCCCGCGTTCCAGGCACCCATCCTCCCCACCGCTCCGCCCGCTGTGTCGTCCTCCTCGGTCTCCCCTGTCCTCTCGCCGAAGTGGCCGTCAGCGACCTCGGCTTCGCCCTCCTCGCTCGCCCCGGCCCCCAGCATCCCTGGTAGAGCCATCCCCACTACCGCCACCTCGATTCCTACTCCGGCGCCCTCTGACGCCTCCGTCCACTCCCCGGTGGACTCAGTTCCCCCCTGCTCGGCGTTGGCCCATCCCCAGGCGCTCCACGGAGCCCCTACCCCCCCTCGTCGGTAGCACTCTCCCCCACGTGGGCCCTCGTGGCTGCGTAGCCCCCGATGCACACGTCGGCGACGGCCCGCCCGTCTCCTGCGGCGTCATCGCCCCCCTTGTGGAGGCCCCTCGCCGGCGTTGGCGTCCGCGGCGTCGAAGCCCTCTGCCCTGAGTCGCTCGCTCCGCCGTCCCCACCTCACCCCCCCTCCCTTTCATCCATTTCTCTCGCTAGAACCTCTTCCCCGGAGCCCTCCCGGCCACACCTCTCTGGGCCGGCACCCTCTTCCGGAGCCCACCCTGCACCGGCGATCTCCACTCCCCTCCGAAGTATTCTTCTCCTCCCCCCAGTGTCTCCTCCTCCCACCGGAGTCATCCGCCCCCCGGTGTCTCCTCCTCCCACCGGAGTAATCCGCCCTCCGTGCCCCCTCGGGACGTGCCCCCCTCCGTAACCCTCTCCTTCCACCGAAGTCACCCTCCCTCAGAAGGAGTCTTCCGGCGCTACGCGCTGGCGGGGGGCCCGAGGTTCCTCGAGCCGAACGCCCCCCTCGGGCCACAAACCCCCATCGGGACTCGCCACCTTGTGGCTTGATTCTCCCATGTGGTCCCCCTAGGGCCTTGTGCCCAACCCCCCCCCCCCGAGAATTCGGGGATGATTTGAATTTCGTATTTTCAAAATTTAGGTTTTGAATTTTCGAAATTCCACTTTTTGTTTTTTTCGAAATTTTGAAATTTCGTATGATAACCTTTCTCTTTCCTAACTTGTCCTACTGGGCTCGTTTTGTGTTTCGAGGCCCAGCACCTGTCTGTAACGCTCCTCCGGAGCCTCCTTTTTTTCAATAAAACTTCTTCTGTTTTAAAATATATATATATATATATAATTGGGGTCATCCAGGACTCCTGGCAGGCCTTCTCATGCTGGTGGGAACACCCCTTGCTCCCCGAGCGCACCATCCTATCTGCGGTCCATGGCAGCTGTGATATTACTAAGCGAAAACATCTCTGGAACGACCTCATTGATATCCACCTCCTCCACATCAACTCTCCTTGGTTGTGCATCGGGGACTTCAACGCGATCACCTGTAGAGAGGAGAAAATCGGAGGCCAGCCTCCCCCCTCAGCGGCTATGCAAGACTTCAACAATTTCATCTTCAACGCCCATCTCACCACCTTATAGTTCACAGGCAACTATTTCACCTAGTGCAACATGTAGGAAGGCGACCGTCGTCAATACTCCCGCTTGGACAGGGCCCTTACGAATGATCGCTGGCACCGTATGGGGATCACCACCAACCTGTCCCATCTTAACTGCTCAGAATCTGACCACGCCCCGTTGCTGGTCGAAATTGAAAACAACATCAATCCATTCAAAAAGAACTTTCGATTCCTCGACTTATGGATTGATCATCCTTAATTCATGGATATCATCGCGAAAGCGTGGAACCAGGATGATTCCCCCAACCCCCTAACGCGGGTGAGCAACAAGCTTCGAGCTACGAGGAAAGCTCTAACCAATTGGAGCAAACATGCCTACGGAGACATTTTCCAAGCTGTGCGGGTAGCGGAGGACGATGTCACCCGTGCCGAAGCCTATTTTGCCTCGGAACGTTCTGCGGCAGCCAGGAACACGCTGAACCTCACCAAGGCTATGCTCAAATTCAGACTTAAAGTGGAAACTGATTTCTGGAAATAGAAAGCGAGATTGAAATGGGACGGAGAGGGGGATAAAAACTCAAAATTCTTCCATGCCTGCGTTAACAGTCGCAGACAGAAGCTACCGATCCACCGTACGACAGACGACAATGGGAACATCATCACAGACCAAAATAGCATCCAAGCAGCTGCTGCGGATTTCTACTCCAAACTATTCACCAAAGAGACGGTTCACAAGGATAGCCTCTTCCTGGACCAAATCCCCCGACTCATAAATGACACCGACAACACCCTGTTGGAACGTCTCCCGACTATCCAGGAAGTGAAAGACGCAGGGTGGGCTCTGAACGAGCATAGCGCCCCCGGCCCGGACGGCTTCACTGTAGTTTTCTTCCGCACCTGCTGGGTTATTATCAAGCGGGACATCACTAAAGCGGCCACCACATTCCTCGAAGGTGCTACATACCCCAAAGCCATTTCCAGCACTAACCTCATCCTCATCCCCAAAATCGATAACCCGGAGTCCTTCCGGGATTATCGACCCATTAGCCTTTGCACTTTCACCAACAAAATTATTTCCAAAATCATCGCATCCAGAATGGAGGGGCTTCTCCCCAAGATTATTTCAGAGGAGCAAAGTGGCTTTGTTCACGGGAGAAACATCCAGGACAATATTATGCGGGCCCAAGAGTTTATCACCTGCATGAAGTTTCCAGTCAGAGGGGCAACATCGCAGTTAAGATAGACATGGAAAAAGCCTATGACCGACTAGACTGGCAATTTATGATCTGGGTATTCAGGGCTTTCGGGTTCTCGGAAACTTGGACCAATACCATATGGAGATCTGTTAGCAATTCGTGGTTCTCTACGGTTATTAACGATCAAGTCGGAGGATTTTTTAAATCCAGTCGTGGCGTTAGACAGGACGATCCTCTTTCTTCTACCGTCTTCATCATAGCCGCGGATGCCCTAAGTAAGACCTTAACAACATGGTCGGCATGCCGAACTTCCAATACTATCACACTTCCAGTGGATGTCCAACCATCACCCACCTGGCCTTCGCTGACAATTTACTAATCTTCTCTTCTTGGGACGTTGGAGCGGTGGAAGTGGTCCACAACACTCTGCAGAGGTACTCCAGATGTTTTGGACAGAAGATCAATCCTTCGAAGAGTGTTATCTATGCCCACCACAACATAAAGAGAGATCACGCTATCAACCTCTCCCACCTAACTTCATTCCCCGTTGCTCATCCCCCATTCAACTACCTCGGTTGTCCCCTGGTGCACGGGAAACCCAACGCTCGTATCTTTGAGAACTTGATCGCTAGAATCAGGAAGAAACTTGAAGGGTGGCATAACACCACATTATCACCGGGAGGCAAGATGATCCTCATCAATCATATGCTCACCTCCATCTCCATCTACACCTTGGCCGCGTGCTCCCCATCCAAGAAGGTTCTCGAATCGATCAAACAGATCTTTTGTAACTTTTTCTGGAGGTATTGCAACGGGTAAGACAAGCATCACTGGGCCAGCTGGGAATCCATGGCCCGTCCCATCGAGCAAGGGGGACTGGCTTTTACCAAACTAACCCACATCGTCAAATCTTTCTCTATGAAACTGTGGTGGAAGCTCCGTACGAGCAAGAACCTATGGACCAGGTTTATGAAGGCCAGGTACTTCAAACACATCTACCCATCGGTGGCCACATCAAACGGCAAATCCTCAGCGGCTTGGCGTCGCATCCTTACCGGCCGGGATCTCGTCGAACCGACGATGAGACTCCATCTGGGCACCGACGAGTCTGACCCATTCCTAGAACGATGGACCGGGGACAGCTTAATCCCTAGCCTCACGGAAACCTCGAGAAATAGCAGAATCAGAGACTTGTGGAACCACATTACTAACGAATGGAACTGGGACAAAATTCCTGAATGGGCTGGGCATGATGCGGTAGAGAGCATTCGCCAGCACGGAATTACTCTCGGTCACGACGCCGATGTGCTTAGGTGGACGCTTGAGGCATCAGGGGCATTTTCGGTGAGGTCGGCGAGGACCGTCGTCCGAGGGATCGGTCAGCTACATAGTCCCTTCGTGAACTATTGGCAGACCTGTATCCCCAGGAAGTGGTCCATCCTCATGTGGAGAGCCATTAGCAAGAAACTTCCTATTGACGAGATCCTCATCACTATAGGAATTAGCTTAGCGTCAGCCTGCAAATGCTGCATCGATCGCCAGACGGAGACTATCGACCATATCTTTTGTCAAGGGACCCTGCCAGGCAACACTTGGAGAACCCTCAATCAGCACTACAATATTGAGTCGGGTGAGGGACGCTTCCATGATCTGGCGGCCTCTTGGGGTTCTGTCTCCCACGGCCACCAGATCGTCGTAGCGGCCGCCACGTGGGTGATCTAGAAAAACTGCAACAAGGCCAGATATGAAGGTCACCAATACTCAGCGGATTAGCTCATTCGGGAAGTCTTCCGCCAATGTCGTAAACGGAGGACCCTATGCTCCCACAGTTCGACTATATTCTGGTTCTCGGTCCACCCCTAGCTCTTTTGGTCGAGCTCTTTCCACCCCCTTCGACCCTTTTGGTGGTATACTTGTATAGGCTTTGTCTTTTTGTGCCTTGTATACGTGGTCAGGCTTCCGTTTTTTGAGCCCCGATTAATAAAAGGAGGGGGGTTTCTTTAAAATATATATATATACATATATATATATATATATATATATATTAAAAAATATATATATATATATATATATATATATATATATATATATATATATATAAACTCAGCCCAAAACCCATTGGGCCTGAACCCAAACCCGATTTAAACAGTAAACCCAATATTATTAACCCATTATTGTGCGGGTTTAAACCCGTTATCATTAAACTAAACCCGTTATCATTAACATTAACTCGTGTCCGGACAGTTAGGGACACGAGCGTTTAAATTCGACACGAGTTATGTGTCCGTGGCTAACACGACACGTACGACACGAATCTCGCGTGTCCACGTACATCACTGCACTCCTGGACACATGGCGAGTCCCTCTACGTGTACACAAGAAATAGACACGTAGCATAGGTAGAACGACACGTACGTGTCCGATGAGCGGAGGCTGTCGGGGGCGCTACACGACGGAGGAAGCGTCGTGGGGCATCGAAATAATTCAGTCGAGTTCGTCTCGTCGAGGCGAACCGAATGGTGGTGGTCGAAGGTGGCGACGACGGCTGGGGCGGTGCCTAGAGTAGATCTAGGGTTCCGGTGATCGTCGGGGAAGAATGGGATAGGGCAGAGGCTGTGGGGTTTGGGAAGTGAAATAGGGTTAGGGTTTTGAACGGGGGTCTTTTATAGGGCTGGGTTTGGGATTAGATTAGGGTTTTGGCCGTGATTTTACGAATTAGAGTTAGGGTTACGGCAATTCGATCGTCGATTAAACGGAGATGAAGGCGGTGGTTAGTAAGTTTTACAGAAACCCCTCCAAGATTCGTTATTACACAAAGCCTCCACCGCCTCTGTTATTTGCAAAAATCCAATTTGCATACCCACCCATCCCCCCCCCCCCACCCCCCCGCAAAGCTCTGTGCAAATTTAATTTTCATCGAAGATTCAATTATTGCAAACTGCTTTAAAACAATTTAAATAATTACAAAACAAATTTTGGAAATTGTAAAATAATATTTTAGGTTTTAAAAACCATTTAAAATTTATTTAAAAAACTAGAAAATTCCTAATAATTATAATAAATTAATTTAAGGATAAAAAAGCCATTTGTAACTAAAAATCCTTAATTTAATCTAACTAAAATATTAGGGGCTTACAATTAGTGAGTCCATCCGTCGCCCGCCGATTCTCTATATGTTTGTTGATTCCATCCATCCACACCTCCCCACTTGAAGGCTAGGGTTAGCACTTCCTTCCACCGCCATCGTCATTGGGCAGTTTTCCCTATGACTCAACAGGCCAGTCCCTATGTGCACCCATGCTCTCCCCTCCCTCGTCGCAAACTCGCGTGTAGGCCTCTCATCCAGGCAACGTCCTTCTCCCTTTCGAGAACTATCCACCGCCCGGCCACTCCGCCTCCGATGGACGGTCGTCCATCTGCCACCATCAGCCATGCCATCTTGTAGTTGGGATCCACCGCCTGCCCCTTCCCAGCGTGGCTCCCCCGGGTCCCAGGCTAACTCCTTCGTTGCTGACCCTAAATCGCTCGTAGTCGGCTCCGTCCCCATTATTATTATTATTATTATTATTATTATAATTATTATAATTATTATAATTATTATTATTGTTATTATTATTATTATTATTATTATTATTATATATTATTGTGGCACAGCGAAAATAAACCCAAGAAACTCAGAGAAAATTTACAACCACAAAGTAAATGATTTATGTGATTCGGTCAAGATGCCTACTTCCACAAATGAGGGTGATTTAGTTCCACTATAAAGAAGAAAAAGAACTACAATAGCTCTCAATACTTCTCTCCTTATACTCAAGAACTCGATCTCTATCACAAAGATAGAAGAAAAAAACTCTCTTAAATTTTTGTGTTGAACTTATTCAACAACTTTAGCTCTCTTGTGTTGAACTTAATCAAAAACTTAAGCACAATGAGATGTCTTGTGTTGAACTTATTCAACAACTTACATTGAGTATTCTTGGAGGTATATTTTGTGGAGAACCTTTAGACCCCTTTATATACCATAGAAATCCCATCCTATGTAGACTTAAAGCCAATCTTATGTAGGATTATATATTGGAAATCCAATCCTATGTAGGCTTACATATATTAGAAATCCAATCCTTATAGGATTACCATATATATGGTCAAATCCAATATTATATAGGATTACCATATATATGATCAAAAAATGTCATGGGCCTATTTTTGGATACTTTCCTTCATATCTCCACCTCGGTAAGGTTTTGCCACAAAACCGAGCCGACACACTTCTCCACTGTATAGCTTCACCAAATCAACCGCTCGTCAATCCCATCTCTAAAGGCTCTCAAGCAAAACTTCTCCACCTGGCTCTAGAGAAGCTTCCTTCTCCTTGTACACTCTCTTGTATCCTATAACTCGCTTGCCTTTGGACAATGGAACCAAATCCCATGTACATTTCTTATGGAGAGACTCAATCTCTTTCTGTATAGCCATCATCCAATTCTCGCTGCTAGTATCTTTGACAGCCTGTCTGAATGTGGTAGGCTCTTTATCCTCCACTAATAGTGCATATGCCACCACATTTAGCTGTCTATAATGCTTTACCGGTTCCTCAAATCCATACATATGTACTGGCTTGACTAATCTCCTTTGCCTAGTAGTACTGGCCAAGGAATGTTGCTGTTGTTGTTGCTCATCCTTTTGTTGTTTCTCTTGTGGGGCTTGATGAACATCTTCAAAAACCTCTACCTCATCTGATTCATCCTCAGACAACTCAATCTCAACATTATGAGATTTGCTAGATACGCCACCATCTTGTTCGGACTCATTCTTCTTGCTTGAACTGAAGGTCACCCTGTGCTGCTTGCTATATATACAATGCTCACAGAAATCTATACTTGGTTACTTCAAGTTCTTTAGTAACCCTTGCTTGCTCAGTAAGGACAGATCTTTTTTGCTCATATGTCCAAGTCGCATATGGCAAAGACGCGTGCTATCAGACAAATCAAATGTATTGACTGCTAAAGTCCAAGTCACAGTGCTTCCTAATAAGATATAAAGGTTACCCTGTCGGTGACCTTTCATCACCACCAAAGAACCATGAACAACCCGCAAGACTCCACCCTCGGCGACAAACTTGTTACCATTCGAGTCAAGTGTACCAAGAGAAATAAGATTTTTCTTGAGGTCGGGAAAATGTCTAATATCGGTCAAAGTTTGCACAATTCCATCATACATTTTTACCTTGATAGATCCAATTCCAACAGCTCGACACGCATTATTATTGCCCATCAACACAGAACCACCATCTTTTGCCTTGTAGGAAGAAAACCACTCCCTCTTTGGACATATATGGTACGAGCATCCGAAATCGAGAATCCAATGGTCACTTATGTTGTCATGTGCCACCAAAAAATAGACTCCATCACTATCAGCTTCTGAAGCACAGTTTGCTTCATCACCTTCTTTCTCTGTCTTATTCTCCTTTTTTTTGTTCTTCTTCTTTGGATGAGAACACTTATTTTCATAATGTCCTTTCTCATTGTAGTTGAAGCACTTCACCTTCTTAATAGGTGTTTTGGACTTGGATCTTGGCCTTCTGCTAAAAGATGCTTATCGTCTGTCCTTTCTCTTACCGTCATACCTTGGACTTGGCCTCCATCGTTTTCGCCATTAGATGCCAACCTTCGTACCTCATTAGATAATAAGGCAATCGTAGCTTCTTCTACGTAAATTGAGTCCTTCCCGTACAATAACGTTTGAATAAGATTCTCATAAGAATCGGGCAAAGAAAATAATAGGATTAGCGCCAAACAATCATCTTCTTCATGTATGTCAACATCCTTTAAGTCGGAAATAATATGATTGAATTTTAAAATATAATCCCGAATTGACGTACCTTCCTCCATCACTAGTCTGTAGAGCGACTTTAACCTATAAAGTCGGTTGGTGAGATTCTTCGTCATGTAGAGTGATTCCAACTTCAACCAGAGCCCAGCGGCGGTGGTTTCGTCCTTCACAGAGTATACGACATCCCTTTCCAAACACAGGCGAATAGCGGCACATGCTTCGAGATCCATGTCATCCCAATCATTACCGGTCATGTCAGTAGGCTTGTTGGACTTTTCCCGTAAAGCTTTGTGAAGCTTTTAAGATATGAGAACGTCATTCATCTGGCTTTTCCAAAAGCCAAAATCATTCTTTCCATTGAACTTCTCAATTTCATACCTCCCGATCCAGCTTGATGGAGCCATATCAAGAATCTACCTAATTAACTTTCTTTGAGAACTTTGTCAAAAACTTTGCTAGACTCCCAAAGCTCTGATACCAATTTGTTGTGGCATAGCAGAAATAAATCCAAGAAACCCAAGAAAAATTCACAACCACAAAGACAATGATTTACGTGATTCGGCCAAGATGTCTACTTCCACAAATGAGGGTGATTTAGTTCCACAATGAAGAAGAAAAGAAATTATAATAGCTCTCAACACTTCTCTCCTTACACTCAAGAACTCGATCTCTATCATAAAGATAGAAAAAAAAACTCTCTCAAATTTTTGTATCGAACTTATTCAACAACTTTAGCTCTCTTGTGATGAACTTATTCAACAACTTGAGCACAATGAGATGTCTTGTGTTGAACTTATTCATCAACTTACATTGAGTACTCTTGTAGGTGTATTTTGTGGTGAACCTTTAGACCCCTTTATATACCATAGAAATCCTATCCTATGTAGGCTTAGAATCAAATCTTATGTAGGATTATATATTGGAAATCCAATCCTATATAGACTTACATATATTAGAAATCCAATCCTTATAGGATTACCATATATATGGTCAAATCCAATATTATATAGGATTACCATATATATGATCAAAAAAGGTCATGGGCCTATTTTTGGACAATTTCCTTCATATCTCAACCTCGGTAAGGTTTTGCCACAAAACCGAGCCGACACACTTCTCTACTGCATAGCTTCACCAAATCAACCACTCGTCAGTCCTATCTCTAAAGGCTCTCAAGCAAAACTTCTTTACCTGGCTCTGGAGAAGCTTCCTTCTCCTTGTACACTCTCTTGTATCCTATAACTCGCTTGCCTTTGGACAATGGAACCAAATCCCATGTATAGTTCTTATGGAAAGACTCAATCTCTTCCTGTATAGCCATCATCCAGTTCTCGCTACTAGTATCTTTGACAGCCTGTCTGAATGTGGTAGGCTCTTCATCCTCCACTAATAGTGTATATGCCACCACATTTAGCTGTCCATAATGCTTTACCGGTTCCTCAAATCCATACATATGTACTGGCTTGACTAATCTCCTTAGCCTAGTAGTACTGGCCAAGGAATCTTGCTGCTGTTGTTGCTCATCCTTTGGTTGCTTCTCTTGTGGGGCTTGATGAACATCTTCAGAAACCTCTACCTCATCTGATTCATCCTCAGACAACTCAATCTCAACATTCTGAGATTTGCTAGATACACCACCATCTTGTTCGGACTCATTCTTCTTGCTTGAACTGAAGGTCACCCTGTGCTGCTTGCTATATATGCAACGCTCACAGAAATCTACACTTGGTTTCTTCAAGTTCTTTAGTAACCCTTGCTTGCTCAGTAAGGACAGGTCTTTCTTGCTCATATGTCCAAGCCGCATATGGCAAAGACGCGTGCTATCAGACAAATCAAATGTATTGACTGCTAAAGTCCAAGTCACAATGCTTCCTAATAAGATATAAAGGTTACCCTGTCGGTGACCTTTCATCACCACCAAAGAACCATGAACAACCCGCAAGACTCTACGACAAACTTGTTACCATTCGAGTCAAGTGTACCAAGAGAAATAAGATTTTTGTTGAGGTCAGGAAAATGTCTAACATCGGTCAAAGTACGCACAATTCCATCATACATTTTTACCTTGATAGATCCAATTCCAACAGCTCGACACGTATTGTTGTTGCCTATCAACACAGAACCACCATCTTTCGCCTTGTAGGAAGAAAACTACTCCCTCTTTGGACATATATGGTACGAGCATCCGGAATCGAGAATCCAACGGTCACTCATGTTGTCATGTGCCACCGAAAAACAGACTCCGTCACTATCAGCTTCTGAAGCACAGTTTGCTTCATCACCTTCTTTCTCTATCTTATTCTTCTTTTTTTTGTTCTTCTTCTTTGGATGAGAACACTTATTTTCATAATGTCCTTTCTCATTACAGTTGAAGCACTTCACCTTCTAAATAGGTGTTTTGGACTTGGATCTTGGCCTTCTGCTAAAAGATGCTTTATCGTCTGTCCTTTCTCTTACCATCAAACCTTGGACTTTGCCTCCATCGTTTTCGCCATTAGATGCCAACCTCCGCACCTCATTAGACAATAAGGCACTCGTAGCTTCTTCTACGTAAATTGAGTCCTTCCCGTAAAATAACGTTTGAATAAGATTCTCATAAGAATCTGGCAAAGAAAATAATAGGATTAGCGCCAAACGATCATCTTCTTCATGTATGTCAACATCCTTCAAGTCGGAAATAATACGATTGAATTCTACAATATACCATAAAAATCCCATCCTATGTAGGCTTAAAATCCAATCTTATGTAGGATTATATATTGGAAATCCAATCCTATGTAGACTTACATATATTAGAAATCCAATCCTTATAGGATTACCATATATATGGTCAAATCCAATATTATATAGGAGTACCATATATATGAACAAAAAAGATCATGGGCCTATTTTTGGACACTTTCCTTCATATATTATATATATATATATATATATATATATATATATATATATATATATATATATATATATATATATATATATAGCATATTCGAAATATTAATTTATTAGCATATTTGAAATATGAAGATATTAAGCGGTTAAATATTTCTTTTGTTGTTTTTGTTTTTTCTATTTATACGTGACAACTTAACTTGTAAATAGCTCAAATCATAGAAGTCAATTTTGCCACATAAAAAACAAATAGTTACTTTAAAAGTATAATAAAAAAATCTATTTTGTATTGCCGTATTTGGCGCAAGAAATGTCTAAATATTGGCAACCAAACAACCTCTAAATAGTTCATTATTACTCAATAGTCCCTTAAAATGTACAAAAGTTATTTAAATTAAGAATAATGTTATTTGTCCCTCCAAATTGTACCTCCAAACTATCCTTATCTACGTGGCAGCTGACATGGCATTTTGATTTGGCAGCTGATGTGGCAAATTTTTAAATTAATATTAAAATAAAATTAACATTAAAATTAATGTTAACATTAACATTAAAATTAATATTAACATTAACATTAACAATAATATTAATATTAATATTAACATTAACATTAAAATCAACATTAACATTAATATTAATATTAACACTAAATTAACATTAATATTAACATTAAATTAACATGGACAAAATTGGGTAATTAACTTTTTGGGTTAAAATTTTCTATGTCATTGGCCATGTCAGATGATACATAATATTATTTAACATGCCACGTCAGCTGCCACATAAGGAGGGATGTATTAGAGGTAGAATTTGGAGGTACAAATAGCATTACTCTTAAATTAATCATGCTCAAAAGACATCAAATTGTACAGATGTTGCTTAAAATTAACATGGCACTTAAATTAATATCATATAAAATCTAGTTTTATATCTTCATAACCACATGGATGAAATTTTAATGTGTGAGTAAAAAACGCCGACATGAAGATGAAAAAAATAGTAAAGTGGAAGGAAAAACATATAAATTTATTTTATTTAGTTGTAGTACTTATCTTATAATGTATTTAAGTACTATAACAACTTACTTAAAGTTTGAAATTTGTCATCACATAATTAATTAAAGGGGGTGAATTTTTTATTTCCTTGGTACAATATAAATAAACAAGTAGTACCCCATACTATATGTATCTCCAAAACCTATCCCTCCATGTTCCTCCCACTACAAAAATTTGTCAGATTAGCGACGGTTAAAAACGTCGCTAAATCAATTTAGCGACGTTTAGGGCGACGTTTCGGGAACGACGGAAAAAAATGTGTCGCTAAACGAGAAAACGTCACAAAACGTCGCTAGTGCGACGTTATTTGGCGACGTTATTAACGTCGCTAATTAGCGACGTTATTAACGTCGCTAATTAGCGACGTTATTTGCAACGTTTATTGGCGGACGCTAATTAGCGACGTAAACGGCAACGTTATTGTGTTGTCGCCGTTTGGCGACACTGTTGCGACGTTTTGGCGACGACGAGCTGACATCAGATTATGGTACCACGTGTTGCCACGTCAGCATTTAGCGACACATTTAGCAACATTTATTAACGTTGCTAATATTTAGCGACTAATGTTAACGTCGCTAAAAACGTCGCTAAGTTAAAAATTATTAAAAAATAGGTTCCAGAATGCAAATGGTGCTGGAGCTGGAACCTGAGCCAAAATACAGAATATGAAATACAAAATACAGAATCCAATCCCTGGGTTCGTCGACCCCCTCGGTGGAACACTCAACACCGGCACGCACAATACTTTCCAGAATGTACAAAAAATATAAAAAAAATACTATCCGCAACGAACAATGTCAATATATAATATCCTCAACAAACCAAATCAATATCCGTAAATACGTACAAACTCAGTATCCTCAACGAAAAAACTGAATATCCCCAAATACGTACAAAGTCAAAATACAAAATACAGAATCTAATCCCTAGGTTCGCCGAAAATACAAAAATAAAGATTGACATACAGTTCTAATTCATATGTGTTTTAAGTGTGAGAACGGATGGCTCAGAACACAACCCAAAATTTATTCTAGCATATATTAGTGTGAATCATCTATGTTCTGCACATATGGTGTAGTATACGTTCTTATAGAATCTAGTATCTAGTATCTGAAGAATGTAAAAGAATCAAGATGAACTCACATAATGTAATACTAAAATATCATCTACTACTATATAAGATATAGTGATAGGTTGTCGTGTCATCATTGCCGAGGGATAAGGGTCGAAGGACAGTCAACTTTATCTACGGCTACATAGTTTCTGCCTCGCCAGTCAAATGGCTGCAGGGACTATGTCCTGATCACCATGTCGTACCATAGTTTCTGCCTCGCCAGTCGAATGGCTGCAGGGACTATATGTCCCGATCACCATGTTACCAATTAACCAACCAATAAAACTACTTGTTACAAATATCGGCATTATGTCGCAAAACGTCGCTATAACGTCGCTAATAGCGACTAATTTAGCGACGTTAGTATGAACGTCGCTAAATTCTAATTATATTCCTCCACCAATTCATTTTCCCCCATTTTACTCTCTCACTCTCTCTCCTCCCCCCTCCGGCGCTCTCACTCTCTCCGGCGCTCTCACAGTACTTAAGTGTGAGAACGTATGGCTCAGAACACAACCCAAAATTCATTCTAGCATACATTAGTATGGATCATTATGTTCTGTACATATGGTGTAGTATATGTTCTTATCGTATCTAGTATCTGAAGAATGTAACATAATCAAGATGAACTCACATAATGTAATATTAAGACATTATCTACTACTATATAAGATATAGTGATAGGTTGTCGTATCATCATTGCCGAGGGATGAGGGTCGGAGGATAGTCAACTTTATCTACGGCTACATAGTTTCTGCCTTGCCAGTCAAATGGCTGCAGGGACTATGTTCTGATCACCATGTCATACCGTAGATTAATGCAAATGGAGCTAGAGCCTGAGCCAAAATACAGAATACTGAATACAAAATACAAAATCCAATCCCTGGGTTCGTCGATCCCCTCGGTGGAACACACAACACCGGCACGCACAATACATTCCAGAATATACAAAAAATATAAAAAAAATACTATCCACAATGAACAATGTCAATATATAATATCCTCAACAAACCAAATCAATATCCGCAAATACGTACAAACTCAGTATCCTCAACAGGAAGGATCAGTATTTTCTAGTTTTCTTCCATCCATCCATTCCTTCGTTCTGATCAAGCCTCCACATATGATATCCAGCTCAAGTGTAGAGGCAGGGAAGAAGAAGTAGACAGGAAGAGGAGGGGGAAGCAGCACAGCCGGCGGCATGACCTGGAGGAAGTACAGAGGCTTTCTTCAACATCCGTAGGAGAACTATAAGGATATATTTTTTTTACGACATGTCACCTTGTCAAAGACCCTTAATGTGACAACCATGTTACCACGGTGTCGGAAGACTAACTTGTCATAATTTTCTAAGCCGTGTATTTTGACATAATCCTCCCAACTTTTTCCTCCTATGTAGTAATCTTGCATTTCTTTATGAAGTGCAAGATTACTACATAGGAGGAAAGAGTTGGGAGGATTATGTCAAAGTACACGGCTTAGAAAATTATGACATGTTAGTCTTCCGACACCGCGGTAACATGATATTCACATTAAGGGTCTTTGACAAGGTGACATGTTATAAAAAGATATATCCTTATAGTTATCCTACGAATGTTGAAGAAAACCTACTGAAATCCTCTAGGTCTTGCCGACGGCTGTGCTGCTTCCCCCTCCTCATCCTGTCCACTTCTTCTCCCCCGCCTCTACACTTGAGCTGGATATCATATGTGGAGGCTTGATCAGAATGGAGGAATGGATGGATGGAAGAGAACTCGAAAACACTGATCCATCCTGTTGTGAGAACTGTGAAGAGTGAGAAAGGAGAGGGGGTCTTTGATTTTTGCATTCATCATCATTAGAGGGAGCAACACTGGAAAAGTTATGACGTTGACAGCATGAGAGAGGGAGAGGGGGAATGGAGGGAGAAAAGTGGTTGCATGCCTTTGGCTCACTCGAGCGGTATTTGTGCGTCAGATAAAATACAAAAAATTTGATTTTTCTCCAAGTGTGAGAACGGATGGCTCAGAACACAACCTAAAATTCATTCTAGCATACATTAATGTGAATCATCTATGTTCTGTACATATGGTGTAGTATACGTTCTTATCGAATCTAGTATCTATTATCTGAAGAATGTAACAGAATCAAGATGAACTCACATAATGTAATAATAAAACATCATCTAATACTATATAAGATATAGTTATAGGTTGTCGTATCATTATTGCCGAGGGACGAGGGTCGAAGGACAGTCAACTTTATCTACGGCTACATAGTTTCTGCCTTGCCAGTCGAATGGTTGTAGGAACTATGTCCTGATCACCATGTCGTACCGTAGATTTATGCAAATGGAGATAGAGCTGGAGCCAAAATACAGAATCTAAAATACAAAATATAGAATCTAATCCCTGGGTTCGCCGAAAATACAAAAACAAAGATTGGCACACAGTTCTAATTCATATGTACTTTAAGTGTGAGAACGGATGGCTCAGAACATAACCCAAAATTCATTCTAGCATACATTAGTGTGAATCATCTATGTTCTGTACATATGGTGTAGTATACGTTCTTATCGAATCTAGTATCTAGTATCTGAAGAATGTAACAGAATCAAGATGAACTCACATAATATAATACTAAAACATCATCTACTACTACATAAGATATAGTGATAGGTTGTCATATCATCATTACCGAAGGATAAGGGTAGAAGAACAGTCAACTTTATCTACGGCTACATAGTTTCTGCCTCGCCAGTCAAATAGCTACAGGGACTATGTCCTGATCACCATGTCGTACCGTAGATTAATACAAATGGAACTGGAGCTGGAGCCAAAATATAGAATAAATAAGAGAACTATCAGAGAATCACATAAAACTAACTAGAACTGAAATACAGTAATTGACAAATAAATAAGAGAACTATCTGATGTAAGGGGAACAACACAATAGCGTTGATAGCGAGATAGATAGGGAGAGACACAACTAAGTAGCACTTGAACTTTAACTAAGTAGCACTCGACAACCAACCGGAGAGGATACTCTAAGAGATCCATCTGAGTAGGACGTATACTCTGAGAGATTACCTTTATAAGAATGATATCAGTAGTGGGATTGAGTGTTGGAGGAGATATTATCAGAGTATGCGTCCTACTCAGATGGGTCTCTCATCGTTACTATATTTTTCTGACAGCATGGTGGATGTGCACCGTCAACAGATTCTTTCTCTGAGCCAAAACTTTGCCCCGGAGCTCAAGTGGACATCCTTCATGTAGAGCTCGAGCGAGAGGTTCCCGCCAGTCGAATGGCTGTAAGGACTATATGTCCTGATCACCAAGTGTGAGAACGGATGGCTCAGAACACAACCTAAAATTCATTCTAGCATACATTAGTGTGAATCATCTATATTCTGTACATATGGTGTAGTATATGTTCTTAACGTATCTAGTATCTGAAGAATGTAACAGAATCAAGATGAACTCACATAATGTAATACTAAGACATTATCTACTACTATATAAGATATAGTGATAGGTTGTCATATCATCATTGCCGAGGGATGAGGGTCGGAGGGCAGTCAACTTTATCTACGGCTACATAGTTTCTGCCTCGCTAGTCGAATGGCTGCAGGGACTATATCCTGATCACCATGTCGTACCATAGTTTCTGTCTCGTCAGTCGAATGGCTGCAGGGACTATATGTCCCAATCACCATGTTACCAATTAACCAACCAACAAAACTACTTGTTACAAATATCTGTACTATCGGTGCGTTCAAATCGGAGTATCACATTTTTCGGTATCGAAAAACAAATAATTATTACTAAATTATCATATTTTTCGGCACTATATATGCCCCTGACCAAGCGCCCACTACACCACCTCTAACCCGAACCCTAACCCTCCACCCCCCCTGCTCCCCTCCTCTAGCCGCCCCCCACCCCCCCTGCTCTCCTCCCCCAGCCGCCCATACATACCCACTCCTAACCCGAACCCTACCCCTAACTCCCCTCCCCCAGCCACCCTCGTCCCCCCTATCCTACCCCCCAGCCACCCCCCACTCACCCATTAACCACCCGCATCCCTCCTGTGCCTCCCCCCGAGCCACGCGCACCCCCCAACCACCAACAACTAAAACAGCCAGAGAAAGAGAGAGGAAGGAGAAGAGTACCACGTACCGGAAAGGAAGAAGAGTCGTCGGAGAGAGTGAAAGTTGCCGGAGAGAGTGAGAGCGCCGGAGGGGGAGGAGGGGGAGTAAGAGAGTAAAATAGGAGGAAATGGACCCTAAACCGAACCCTAACCCTAGCTCCCCTCCCTCAGCCACCCTCGTCCCCCTACCCCATCCCCCAGCTGTTGACACAAAGTCACAGTCAACCAAATATCGATAACATTGACTAAATAATACTTGTAATAATTCAATACGACATACGACGTCCACATCAAGCTCAAGTCAGACGACAGCTCAGTCTTTGCATATCTGTGTTATATGAGTCTATATTTTACACTTTTATTGAGTCTAGACTGTTGTAAACTGTGTCATGCTGAGCTCTTGAGACTTGACCAAAAGCCTACCCAAATCCATAAACTCCACCATCCAGAAAATGTCCATTGATCCCCAAGAACCAGTTCTGTGCTCTGGAGACAGAGTTCGGGCCGAACTCTGCCTTCACACAGAGTTCGGGCCGAACTCTGTCCCCTAAAAATCAGCAACCTTAATTTTAGGGTTAGCTGGTTGCAAGTTGTCCAACGGCCAAATATTTGAAATTTCCTACCCGAATTCTGGCCGAATTCTGCCTACAAAAACCCTATAAATAGGCCAAGAATTCTCTCATTTCAAATCATCCAATCTTCTCTTCTCTTCTCTCTTGAAGCTCAAATAAGCCATACCCTTCCCATCTACTAGCCACAAGCATCCTAAGTCTCGAGTGCTCAGCATCTCTCCGTCAGGAGTCTTGTGTAAGAGTTGAAGAAGTCGCTTGGAAAATTCTAAGCAAATTGCCACTGCGATCCTCTGTAAGAAGTTGACGTGCTCTTCTGAAGAAAAGGCACGGGTTATAAACTACTATTTCACAAATAGTGGATTTAATCCTGAGCTAGAGTTCTCAGGCCTGGACTAGTCCTCCACGAGGGAAACCAGGTTAAAATCGGCTGTGTTTGCGTATGCTCTCTTTCTTCTCACTTTAAATTCCACATTTACTCTGATAAGTTTTGTTTGTGATAGAGTTGTATTTTTTTAATTGGTTATTATCTCTATAAACTCTATTCATCCCCCTCTAGAGTTGCCATCTGTTCTTCAATTGGTATCAGAGCTCTGTTCTCTTTACATGGATTTACATCCTAGAGCTGATCCATGGCAACCACACAATCCTTAATTTCCAATCACGGTGAAGGACAGTCCACTCATAGGCCTTCCCTATTTGATGGAACTAACTACACGTATTGGAAAACAAGGATGATCTTTTATCTCAAGTCTCTAGACTTTGACCTGTGGACTATCGTCACTGATGGTTACAAAAAGCCCGCCAGGATAGTTGTCAACGGTGATCTCATTGAAAAATCACATAACAAATATTCTGACGAGGAGAAGAAACAGGCAAGTCTAGACGCGAGAGCTATTAATGCTTTATTCTGTGCTATAGACAGGAATGAGTTCAACAGGGTATCCACATGCACCACATCCCAAGAAGTATGGAAGCTTCTAGAAGTGACGCATGAAGGAACCATCCAAGTCAAGGAATCAAAAATAAGCCGTCTCACTCAAGAATACGAGGCTTTCAAGATGAAGCCAAACGAGACGATCACGCAAATGTTCACAAGATTCCTCGACATCATCAACCCCCTGTCCTCGCATGGGAAGCAATATTCAAATCACGAGAAGATTCGCAAGCTACTTAGGGGGCTACCAAAAATTTGGAACCCTAAGGTGACAGCCATCATAGAAGGAAACGATCTCACAACCATGTCCATGGAGACCTTGATAGGAAAGCTAATGACTCATGAGCTTGACCTCAAGGACTTCGAAGAGCCTGCTCCTAAGGCTAAGGAGATCGCACTCAAAGCTCACCGACGGAGGGCTGAACCCGAAGAGACGGATGACGACAACTCAGAAGATGATGATCAAGCCCTCATGGTTCGCAACTTCAAGAAATTCCTTCGCTTCAACCGAAGAAAGAAGGAACCACAAGAAGATGAAGAAGAAGAGCCTACTTGCTACGGTTGCAAGAAGACGGGACATGTCCGAAAAGACTGTCCATTCTCAAAGAAAAGCAACCGCTATGAGAAGCCATACAAGAAGACCTCTTCAAAGAAATATGCCAACACAAGCATCTGGTATAAAAGCGATGCTAGTGACTCCGAGGAAGAAAAGAACTCTCCTCAAGATACGGCTAATGTTTGCCTAGTGGCAACATCCGACAAGGTATCTAACGAAACTCTTGACGACTTCACTTTTGATGAACTTGGCGATGCTTTCACTGATTTACTTAGTGACCATAAAAAGGTCATTGGTAAATACAAACAAGCCAAGGACAAAATCAAAAGTCATGAAGTTGAAATATAAAGACTTTCTCTTTTACTTGATAATATTAGAGACACTGCACCCACGGATGTCACTGATGAGGTATCTAAGCTTAAAATAAGCTTATATGATGCCGAGGCACGTACTGAGAAACAAACACAAGAAATCACAACGCTCAACACGGAGCTTGCAGAAGAAAAGAATAGACACAAGATCACTATTACTAAGTTGCATGGTTTGAATGCTAAGATTACTGAATTGCAAGCTGTCTCTAAGAAACTAGAGACTAAATTGGGAAAATAGGTTGCTCAACCTCAAACCCAATCATATGAGACACACACAAAGCATGACACTAATCATACCAGTAAACCACGTCATACTCATGCTGCTCACAATCATGCTTACATATACACACAGTTTCACAAACCTCATGCACGTAGAAATAATCATCATATGTCACATAAACATCATGCTACACACAGTCATAATCATGTTGCACAAAGACACAATCAACATCACTCCACACATAGACAATCTCATCATGCCATGCCATATAGACAATTTCATCATGCCATGCCATATAGACAATCTCATCATGCCATGCCATATAGACAATCTCATCATGCCATGTCATATAGACAATCTCATCATGCCATGCCATATAGACAATCTCATCATGCCATGCCATATTAACATCATCACCATGCGGAATCTACATATCATCAATATTCTTATAGACATCATCAGCATGCTCCTAATGTGAATAGGAATGCTACATACACTTATTGTGGTCTACATGGACACATATCACCACAATATAGAATCAAAAGATTAGTTGATAAAAAGATATATGCATGGTTTCCAAAAGCTAACTTTTCAGGACCCTCAAGAACTTGGGTACCAAAGGTTACATCTACTCTTGATGTAGGTGGACCTTCCCTCCTCAACTAAGAGTAAGTGGATTCTCGATAGTGGATGCTCGCAACGTATGACGGGAGACGCACATCTTTTCGCATCACTATCGATGAAGAGAGAAGAATATGTATCCTTCGAAAATAACCTAAAAAGGTATATTATAGGTAATGGTATTATTGGCTATCCTTCCTCTCCCGTAATAAAGGATGTCTGCCTAGTGACCGAGTTAAAGCATAACTTGCTCAGCATCAGTCATCTTGCTGACCATGGTTATGATATTAACTTTGGACAAAATAAATACCTTATTTATGATAGGTCAACAGGAGACATTGCTTTTGAAGGGGTAAGAGAGGACAATATTTATATTTTCTATTTGTCTCTAGATACTAACCATGTAGGAAGATGCCTATATGCTCACAAAGATGAACGGTTACTATGGCACCAGCGTCTTGGTCATGCCAACATGGATACTATATCCAGGCTATCAACTAAGAAGCTAGTTAGAGGCTTGCCCAACATCACATTCAAAAAGGACACCGTATGTGCCGAATGTGAGTTGAATAAGGCAACCAAATCATCTTTCCATTCCATAAACTCTGTAAGCACTACTAGACCCCTACAACTACTTCATATGGATTTATTTGGTCCTAGTAGAGTAGCCAGTCTTGGTGGAAAACTCTATGCATTTGTTATTGTTGATGATTTTTTAAGATTTACTTGGGTTTTCTTTCTTACTTATAAAAGTGATGCTATTTCAGTTTTTAAGATTTTTGTTAAGAAAGTTCAAAACGAAAAAGGCTACAAGATCACTCGAATCCGAAGTGATCATGGAGGCGAATTCGAAAATTCTGATTTTGAAAAGTTTTGTGATTCCAATGGTTTTGATCATGAGTTTTCTTGTCCAAGAACTCCCCAACAAAATGGTGTTGTGGAGCGAAAGAATAGAACTCTTGGCGATATGGCTAGAGTCATGTTGAACAAGTTTTCACTTCCGAAATACTTTTGGACTGAAGCTGTCAGTACAGCATGCCACATTTTAAATAGGGTACTTATTCGTCCTATTACGAAAAAGACACCCTATGAGCTTTGGTTTGGGAGAACCCCAAATGTTTCTTATTTTAAAGTTTTTGGCTGTAGATGTTTTATCCTTAACACCAAAGACAACTTAGGCAAATTTGATGCCAAAGCTGACGATGGTATTTTCCTTGGCTATGCTGCCAAGAGTAAGGGATATAGAGTTTTTAACAAACGCTTTTTAATTGTGGAAGAGTCTACAAATGTGACTTTTGATGAAGATAACAGTGCAGCAGCTACTCTTGATGATGATGTTGAACCATCAACGTCTACTCCAATGAACACCAGAACCGAAACAAATTCTCTGGAAAGCTTGCCTAAGAAATTCTCTTTCAAGCCTTCTCATCCAGAAAATTTGGTAATCAGTGAGGTTTCACGGGGAGTAACTACTAGATCATCATTAAGAGACTCTATTGCTAGCACTGCCTTTATTTCACAAATTGAGCCTAAAAACATTTTAGAAGCTTTCAATGATGAATTTTGGATTTCTGCTATGCAAGAAGAACTCAACCAATTCGAGAGGAGCCAAGTATGGGAACTCGTTCCTAGACCGGCTAATCACTCAATTATTGGTACTAAATGGGTTTTTAGAAACAAAGTAAATGAAGATGGTTCAGTCACACGCAACAAAGCTCGTCTAGTAGTCCAAGGATACAACCAAGAGGAAGGTATCGACTACGATGAGACATATGCTCCTGTTGCTAGATTAGAATCCATTCGGATGCTTTGTGCATTTGCAAATTTTCAAAATTTCAAATTATTTCAAATGGATGTTAAAAGTGCTTTCTTGAATGGTTTTATTAAGGAGGAAGTTTATGTAAAACAACCCCCTGGCTTTGAAAATCACAAATTTCCCGACCACGTGTTCAAGTTAAAGAAAGTGCTATACGGCCTCAAACAAGCCCCCAGAGCTTGGTATGAACGGCTTAGCAACTTCTTACTTGAGAAAGGTTTTTCAAAAGAGAAAATTGACACTGCACTTTTCATAAAGTCTTTGAAGGACACTATTCTTTTAGTTCAAATATATGTAGATGATATTATTTTTGGCTCTACTGATGAAACCCTTTGTCAAGATTTTGCCAAGTGTATGCAGACCGAGTTTGAGATGAGCATGATGGGAGAGCTCAACTACTTTCTTGGGCTGCAAGTCAAACAAATGTCAAATGGAACCTTCATCTGTCAGTCGAAGTATACAAAGGACATGCTGAAGAAATTCGACCTTGATAACGTTAAACCTATCAGCACTCCTATGGCTACTTCAACTAAGCTTGAACCAGATGACAGCGACAAACCCGTAGATCAACGTAAGTATCGAGGTATGATAGGCAGTCTACTCTATCTTACTGCTAGTCGCCCTGATATAATGTTTAGCGTTTGCCTGTGTGCTAGATATCAAGCAAATTCTAAGGAATCACACATGACCGCAGTTAAGCGTATCTTTAGATACCTTAAAGGTACGGTTACAGTGGGCCTATGGTATCCCAAGTCAACATCATTTGACCTCATTGGTTACTCTGATGCTGATTTTGCGGGATGCAAAGTCGACCGTAAAAGTACAAGCGGTACGTGTCATTTATTAGGAAAGGCTTTAGTCTCTTGGTTTAGCAAAAAGCAGAATTCTGTCGCACTATCCACAACAGAACCTGAATACATAACAGCTGGGCGTTGTTGTGCACAAATTCTGTGGATGAAGCAAACCCTTGAAGACTATAATTTATCTTTCATGCATATTCCTATTTTTTGTGACAACACTAGTGCTATAAACTTGACTAAGAACCCTTTTTGTCACTCACGCACAAAGCACATTGAAATTCGACACCACTTTTTGCGTGATCATCAGCAAAATGGTACGATTAACTTAGAATTTATTGACACTGATCATCAGTTAGCTGATTTCTTCACAAAGCCATTATCCGAAGAGCGCTTCAATTTCCTTTGTCGTGAACTTGGAATTTTAGATGAAGCCGTCATAAACTAAAATTCACCTGCGTAAATATCGATTATATTGTGATTCTCTTATGATGAACTTGCTATGAGTACAAGTCGAAAGGGCTCTTCTGACAACAAGGCGTAAAAGCTTAAGCGACACGGTACACTAGTCCTCAGGACTACCGCTAGCTGGGATCCAGCCCCTGCAGCTAACTCATGGCAAATTCTAAATATTGAATTATAATATAACTCCTTGTTTATTATATGGTACATTTTGATTTATCACTTGCTGATATGCTATTTTTCAATTTCATATTGCTATCTTTCTACTTCTACTATTTGGTTTATTAAAATTCTTTATCTTTTATCTTTAACTTATCTTGATTTCCCATACTTAACCATTTTTTCATCCTTTCAGCCTGATTTCAGTTCTGGGACAAGGACCCAAAATTCGGGCCGAACTCTGCCCTTCCCAGAGTTCGGGATGAGTTCGGCCTCCCTGTTCCAGAATCGGTGACAGGTTCCAGCCGTTGATCAAAACTTGATCCAATGGTCCTGATTCACTCCGACCAAGAGAAACCCTTCACTTATATTCGGTTTCTCTTCCTCCTTCCTCTTTCTTACTACCTTTTCTTCTTATCCTCCACTATTTTCTCAAACCCTAACCCTAATTTCTTCTCTATAGTGCTCCATTCTTTCCCAAATTCAAGGAGAAGGGCTATTTTCCAATTCTCTTTCACTGTTCATCATTTATTTGAGGTATAACTTACTCTTCTTCTCTATTTCAATTTTCTCTACTTTGTGCTATGGCTCCTCGCTTGTTCAACCATGGGAAGAGAATTCAGACCGAGGGAGCATCCTCGTCGAATGCTCCTCCTTTCGTTGAGCAACCCGTTGAACAACATCAACCACCTCATCCATTGTTCAACCCTTCACGTCCTCGTGATCCAAACACCTATGACGACCGGCTTTTTATATTACTAGACGCATCCAATGAATGGTTTAGTGATTTTCGGACACGTTCGGTGTTTGCGGGACACCCCATTAATTTCACAATTTTTGCTCAATATGCATCTATGTTTCAAGATCTTTGCCTTGATGAGCTAGTTGCTACAAATTTTGTCATCTATCGTAGCGCCATACAAATGTTTTACTGCAACTTGACTCATGATGACACTCACATCTATTCACAAGTTGCGGGCATTGATATCGCCTTTGCTGATTCTGATTTGGCCGAGTATCTTGAACTTCAAGAACTCGATACTTGGGACAAGCTTGTTGAAGCTCGATCGTTCTACTTTCTAGATGGAACTTCCCTTGAGAGCTTCAAGGAAGACTTATGTGCCCCAAACATTTGTCCTCGTAAGCTTATGGCCAAACATCTCAACCCTTACTATTATGAACTTCATCGGATTGTTTTCAATACCCTTCTACCCAAGGCCGGCTCTACCGATGAAGTCACCTATTTTGAGATATCAGCTTTGTATCATCTCCACTATCGCATTCCTTTTAATCTTCTACGTACCATGATGGACTGGATGATTAACTGTAGGAAGAAACCACGAGCCTTAGTTTATCCCTTATATCTTCCTATGGTCTTTCGTGCATTCATTGTACCACTTCATGATTGTCCTTTCTTGCCTGCTCCTGCCTTCTTATCTAAGGCACGACGACTTCAGGCAGTCGTAGCCTCTCCTGCCACTTCTGAGCATTCCGATAATGAGGAGCCCGACGCCCCTCCACTTAGACAGGATACGCCACCTCCTCCTGCTACCCTTAACTCCATCCAGACCATGCTCCGAGATCGCTTCGCCTTAGAGGACGATCGCTAGACTCAGATGGACTACCGTACTACCCTGCAGATGAGTGCCCTCAGCAACTCGCTGTACGATATTCGGTATTCCATGTCCCGTCATCCCTCTATGCCCATTTCCATAGAGCGGGATCCCGATCGCGAGGGATATCGTATTGACGATCCCTGGGTCATGCGCTACCTGGATCCGGATGCTGCTATTGTGGACCCCAGCCGTTCCTTCACTGATCCTTCCGACACCGCTGGGCCTTCTCGTGCTCCATGATGGAGATGGCTTCTACCAGATGATGCTGCTGCTGATCATAGTTTCTATTTTATGCTTTCCAGTTTTTCAGTTGTTTAGTTGGATTTATGTACTTGGTTTATCAGTACTCTTTATGTTTTAGTTGTGATGACTCTTATGTTTACTCTTTATGTTTTAGTTGAGATGACTCTTATGATTATCATAGCTCTCTTACACTCTGCTCGTTATATTCATTAATATGCAGTTTCTTCTCTTTTGGTGTGTTTGCCCATTATACTTACTTATATTGCTAAATGCCAAAAGGGGAAGAGATTTGTATATTGTATTCAATTTCGTTTTTGTATATATGTGCTTTTGGTGCTTCTTGGAAGATATTCCTTATCAGGCCAACAGGTTCAACGCATCATTTACGGGGGAGCTATCTTATTTAGCTCGGCACCAATTATGGGGGAGCTATGCTTTTGCCATTGACTGTGTCCAGGTATGAATATTGACTATACAATTATTATTGTGTCAATTATCAATATGGGGGAGATTGTTGACACAAAGTCACAGTCAACCAAATATCGATAACTTTGACTAAATAATACTTGTAATAATTCAATACGACACACGACGTCCACATCAAGCTCAAGTCAGACGACAGCTCAGTCTTTGCATATCTGTGTTATATGAGTCTGTATTTTACACTTTTATTGAGTCTAGACTGTTGTAAACTGTGTCATGCTAAGCTCTTGAGACTTGACCAAAAGCCTACCCAAATCCATAAACTCCACCATCCAGAAAATGTCCATTGATCCCCAAGAACCAGTTCTGTGCTCTGGAGACAGAGTTCGGGCCAAACTCTACCTCCACACAGAGTTCGGGCCGAACTCTGTCCCCTAAAAATCAGCAACCTCAATTTTAGGGTTAGCTGGTTGCAAGTTGTCCAACGGCCAAATATTTGAAATTTCCTACCCGAATTCTGGCCGAATTCTGCCTACAAAAACCCTATAAATTGGCCAAGAATTCTCTCATTTCAAATCATCCAATCTTCTCTTCTCTTCTCTTTTGAAGCTCAAATAAGCCATACCCTTCCCATCTACTAGCCACAAGCATCCTAAGTCTCGAGTGCTCAGCTTCTCTCAGTTAGGAGTCTTGTGCAAGAGTTGAAGAAGTCGCTTGGAAAATTCTAAGCAAATCGCCACTACGATCCTCTGTAAGAAGTTGACGTGCTCTTCTGAAGAAAAGGCACGGGTTGTAAACTACTATTTCATAAATAGTGGATTTAATCCTGAGCTAGAGTTCTCAGGCCTGGACTAGTCCTCCACGAGGGAAACCAGGTTAAAATCGGCTGTGTTTGCGTATGCTCTCTTTCTTCTCACTTTAAATTCCTTATTTACTCTGATAAGTTTTGTTTGTGATAGAGTTACATTTTTTAATTGGTTATTATCTCTATAAACTCTATTCACCCCCCTCTAGAGTTGCCATCTGTTCTTCACCAGCCACCCCCCACTCACCCCTCCAACCACCCGTATCCCCCTGTACCTCCCTCCGAGCCACCGGCACCCCCCAATCCACCAACAACCAAAACAGACGGAGAGAGAGAGAAGAAGGGAGAGAGTCACGTACCGGAGAGGGAGGAGAGTCGCCGGAGAGAGAGTGAGAGTCGCCGCCGGAGAGAGTGAGAGCGCCGGAGTGGGGAAGGAGAGAGAGTGAGAGAGAAAAATGGGGGAAAATGAATCGGTGGGGGAATATAATTAGAATTTAGCGACTTTCAAACGACAGTTGCTAAATTGGTCGCTATTAGCGACGTCATAGCGACGTTTCGCGACGACTAGCTCATCTAATTAATATATGTCGTTATTTCGTCGCTTATTTAGTCGCTAGTAGCGACGATTAGCGACGCTTCACTAAAACGTCGCTAATGTACACAATTTAGCGACGTTAATCGAAAGTCGCTAAATTTATGTCGCCAAATGAGCAGATTTTAGTAGTGTCCGCCACATGGCCCTCTCCTATTCGCTCATGTTTCCGCAATCTCTCCCCCTATCTGCTTCGTTCAATAAGGAAATTCCACGTGGCGGAGGGACATTGAGGGATGAATTTTTGGAGGTACATATAGTATCGCTCTTTTGTTTATAATGAGCGTTGTTTTAAATTTTGTTTATCATCGTTGTTAATAATCCGAAAAAAATCAATAGATGACAAATTGTACATGATGAGAGCAATGACTACATAATTTGCTAATAAAATATTTAGTTGTGGGGACACATGACAACATCATAGTGATCCTCAATGTATAAGATAATAATTTTAACAAGTTGGGCCTAGTTTATAATTCTTATCAAGCCACTTTTTAAAAAGTGGCAACAAAAATAGCTTTTAATAACAGATCCTCAGGTACTTTCAGATGCTAGACCAAATTGAATAGGATTTTTAGAAGTCTTTTTGATAAGTTGTTCTTACCAAATAGCTTTTGGAGCTACCTTTCGAAAGAAAAAAAATGGAAGAAAGCAGCTACAATATGATATCCCAAACCTACCCTATATCAGTAAATAGTATGTTTTAAGGTTAATAAATTGTATAAGATCAAACCTCCATAAATAAGCCACTAATAAATTATTGGAGTCCAGTCTGGATTTGGTAACAACATACTTGTGGAATCCAAATCTTATTAAATATTTAATTTGATTAGATTTAGATGTCCATAATTGGGGCTGTGTTATTTTAGATATAATAAGATTCTTATTTTAGGAAATCCTATTATGATCTAAAACATGATAATTGATGGGCTATTTTAGGTGTAATAGAATTCTTATTTGAGGGCTTCCTATTTAAGAAATCATATTATGACCTAAAATAGGATTTTCTTATCCTATATATATGGGGTGAGGGTGGAGGCACAAAGTATAAGCACAAAGCACAAAAGTTGAGATTTAGCGTACTTGTCGACAAGAAAATCTAAGAAAAAGTTTGTACTTTGCTCTTAAGACTTCGCCATCCAAGACAGAAGGAAGAAGAAGATCTAATCGAGGAGTCGTCAACTTCGGTTAGGGAGATTGCTATGGGTTGGTGAGTGATCTCAATTATAATATTTTATTTTTCTTCTTGAGAGTGGTGAGGGAGTTGAACCTATTAGGGCAAAGGGTTCAATGTGAGTTATGTCAATCTTATAATTTTATCTGAGTTATTAAAGATTGGAATTTGTCCAGGTGACGTACGTTACCGCTATATACTTGTCTTCATCTTGTGCTTGTTGTCCGTTAGACAAGGGTTAGTTTTGGTCATGTGGGCTGGAAAACGCTTTCGTACACGCCCAACAATTGGTATCATAACGAGGTTCGTTCTGGTCTGATACCCAACAATTGGTATCAGAGCAAAGGTTCGATTCGTTCTGGTCTGATATCCAACAATTAGTATCAGAGCTTTGGAGGCTCTGGCAACCAAGTCTACGGAGCAGATGAACACTCGTATAATCACCCTCACAAGAGGAAATTGGGTGATTTAGAAGCCAAGGATGGAGTATCAACTCTAGTGCAAGAACATGTATGGTCCGTTAGAGGGCGACAGTACAAAGCCAACGGGCAAAGCTACTGAGGACTGGAAACGACTAGATCGAAGGCCGTTGGATTCATCCGCCAATGGGTGGATGATTTGGTGTTTCACCACGTGTCCATGGAGAGTTCGATAAAAGCATTGTGGGAGAAGCTGTATTCGATGTACGAAAGGAAGGCGGCTGGCAACAAGGTATTTCTTATTCGCCAACTTGTCAACTCGAAGTATATGGAGGGTGCCCAAGTGTCACAACATCTTAACAAGGTTCAGGGTATCATTAATCAGCTGTCTGCGGTAAAGATAGTGATTGATGATGAGCTTCAGGCTCTATTGCTCTTAAGTTCTCTGCCGAAAAGCTGGGAAACGTTGGTGGGGTCTGTGAGCAACTCCGTGCCTGATAGAGTTGTCATGATGGAAGTAGCCAAAAGTAGCTTGTTGAATGAGGAAGTCCGACGCAAACAAGTGGAATCGTCACAGGCGAGGACAGGGGAGAGTTCTTGGGATCTTGCAATTATGGACCGGAAGGAGGGCTACAATTACAGTAGCAAAAGGGGTTATATCAAGAGGAACTGCATGAAGCTCAAAGCTGAGAAGGCCAAAGGCAAGGATGATCAAGAGGATCTAACAGTAATGGGAGATATCATCATCGCAGCGACGGACGCAAAGGAACCTTGTGGTCAGGTGGGTTGGCAAACGCTTTCGTACGTGCCCAACATAAATATTATGTTTGTATTTTGGTTGGACTGTTTTCTTTCCTTGTCCTCATATAAAATTTCTTCACTTCCTCTGTTCCTTCATCAATGAAAAAAATTCACATACATAGACTTATCTCCATCTATTTTATGAATTACTAGCATCATAAATCGATCAATCAAGGATCATAGAGGGAGTTAGAAAGTCACAATGATCGTAGTTCTTTTCCTTCTATTCTCGGGATAATGCTCGGCCAAGCCAACGGAGTATAAAGAGGGCAATATTTCGTACGAAAGGTGAGAGAAAATACGTAAATATATTATTCGATTCCAAAACGATTTGTTTTTTCCCCTGCATTACTGCTGCTTTGGCATACGGTGCCTTTGAAGCCTCAAGAATTCTTTTCGATTATTACGTGCGCCAAATGTCGCTCAAAGATATCAAAAAAAAAGTATGCTTATCTTAAAAAATTGTAAGAAGAAAAATACTCCTTTTAATATTGAATAAAGCGCAATTACATTAAATATTTTTGTATGGGATTTTTTAGGAGAATAAATTTAAATGGTAGATGTTATAGCCAATTTGGTTTGTATTAAATCGGCAAGGATCTACCTTTGTGTACTCTTTGAATTTTGAAATATGTTAACGTTCAAAACTATGTCGTATAAAACTTGTACATCAATTTTGAGAGAGAAAATGACAAAAGACAAGGGACGGGACTTTGATTTTTTATTGTCACAGAAGAAACATATAGCCACAAACTAGTATCAAGTAACTAGGATTTTGATTTTAGTAAAACACTTGTTCAAAATGTGTTAAAAATGAGGATGAGTCGCAACCATTATTTCTCTCACTAAATATTGTATAACAAGAAAAATATAAACTAGTACACTTAATAGATAAATGACATAAAAATATTATCATTTATGAAAGTAATAAAAATATAATTTATGGAAATAATCAATAATAATAATTATGGTGTATGAGAATTACCTAAGGTGCATAGAATAATTATTATTTTTTCTCTTGGATATGTCTTTTTTCTTTCATTGAAGAGAATATTAATTTTTTTGTGGGCAGGGGAGTGAGAAAATAGTGAATGAATGAATATTCTGTGAGATTATACAATTTTTTTTGGATTTAATTTTTAAGACATAAATTTATATATGGTATAAGATGAGGGGATGAAACAAATAGGAAGTTACTTAGTAGATATTAATAGTTATTAAGTTTAAGTTATTTTAAGATTATGTATTATTGTGTTAGATTATATATTGTAACTAATGTAAATCGGGCCCATAAGCCCAATAGTGTAGATACTATATATTGTAACTAGCCCCCATCAATGAAAACAAGGATTATTCCATACATGGTATCAGAGCCTCCCGAAAAACCCTAGCCGCCATCACCCGAAAAACCTTAGCTGCCATCTTCCTTACCGCGCCCGACCGTGCCCGACCGCGCCAGCCTACGCCCGTCGCCTGATCGCGTCTGATCGGGCCGACGCCCACCGCACGCCTGATCGTGCCGACGCCCACCGTGCTTGACCGCGCCAACCACCGTGCGCCTGATTGTGCCGCCTGCCTAATCGCGTCGATGCCCACTACGCCTGACCGTGCCGCCCACCGCACACCTGATCGTGCCTGATCGTGCCGACGCCCACCGCGCCTGACCGTGCTGCCTGACCGCGTCTAATCGCATCGACGCCCGATCTGCACGATTCGCGTCTATTCTGTTGGAGGTTTCCGCCCGATCCGTGCCGATTCGTCGGATTCGCCGATTCAGCGGCCGATTCGTCGCCGACCTTGTCTATCAGCGGCCGATTCGTCGGAGTTGTATAAAATTTTATACACCCGACATCTACGATGGCAGATGATAATGCGTCCAGCTACTTCGTCGTGACTAGCAGCGGCGGTGCACACAACCCAAATTATCCTAATCCGAAGGATCCATATTTTCTGAGTTCTGCTGATCAACCAGGAAATATCATTACTCCTATTATTTTCTGTAGATCGAACTATGCTGAGTGGTCCCGGTCGATACATCTCTCCCTGATCTCTAGGTGAAAGATTACTTTTCTGGAAGGTACTGAAGTCAAACATGTTAATGATGCTAGTAAATTACTTGATTGGAGATGCGTGCAAGCGCTATTGGTTCAATGGATTCTTAATACCATTGATTCGTCTCTGAAGAAATCTTTGTCGTAGTTTGAGGAGGTTTATCTATTGTGGAACTTGTTGGAGAAAAGATTTATTGTTAGCAATGGCACTCGGAAGCAACAAATTAAGGTGGCTTTGGCTTAGTGTAAACAAACGGCTTCGATGTCTGTGGAAACCTACTTTGAAAATTTGTAGTCTTTGTGGGATGAACAAGCTGCTTATTTTCTATTGCCTTCTTGTACCTGTGGTGAACTTACTGCAAAGCTGCAGGCTATGAGGGATGAAGACCACTTTCAGGACTTTATGTATGGATTGAATGCTGAGTTGTATGGTCATACCCGATCTAATCTTCTAGCTCAGGATCCTCAGCCAAGTTTAGATTGGGCATACCAGGCAGTCCGTGAGGAGGAGGATATGCAAAAATCTCAGGTCCAATCCGCTGCTAGGGAGGTGTTGGCACTAACTATCAAGACTTCACCTCGTCTTTCTACTACTTCTAATAGTAGAACCCCAGATTCCAGGGACAAATCAGGTATAATCTGTACTCATTACAAGAAAACTGGTCATGGTGTTGCAACTTGCTTTGCCAAGATTGGTTATCCAGAGTGGTGGGAGACTCGTCCTCAACGTGATGGCGGACGTGGTGCTGGCGGTGGCAAAGCCCCGGCACCACAGCAGAGACGTGATGGGGAACGCGGGACTGGTGGCGTAGGGGTTATTCATCATGTCGCCGCTGCTGGTCATGGTGTCCCTGCTGGTCTTGCTGGGAGTTCGGCAGATATGACGCATGGAGAGTATCCTTCACCACTCTCAGGTGAACAATGGTAGAAGCTGATGAGCTTGATGGGTAACGACAATCCTTCCAAACCTGGTTCTTCAAACTCTGATCGTCTGATGGGTAAGAATTCTTCTGTCACTTGGATATTCGATACTGGGGCTACTCTTCATGCGACAGGCTCTCGTGACTGTTTAGTTGATTGCTTTGAGGGCCCTATCTGTCCTATGATTTTGCCTAATGGGAGCACTATTGAGGCTGTTCTGAGAGACAAAGTATTTTTTACTGCTTCATTGGTGTTGACGGATGTTCTTTATGTTCTGATATTGACTTGCAATTTGATCTCTATCTTCCAATTGATTGGTGCCAGAAATTATGATATGTTATTTACTCCTGATTTGTGTTTTGTTCAGGACCGAAGTACGAGGATGGTGATTGAAGCAGGTGAACAAAGGGGTGGACTTTACTTCTTGGGGGAGGTTCTAGCTTCTTTGGCTTCGATGATCCTGACATGCAAAGAGAGTAATTTCGAGGTTTGGCATAGTAGACTGGGGCATCCTTCAAATAAAGTAATACAAAATTTACCTTTTCTTCCTGGTAGTAGTGTATTTTCTCATAAGGCTTGTGATATTTGTCATCAAGCTAAACAGACTCGTGATGCCTTTTCTGATAGTAATAGTCGTGCTTTGAGATGCTTTGAACTTATACACTGTGATCTGTGGGGACCATATCGTATTCCGTCATCTAATGGGGCACGATATTTTTTGACTTTGGTGGATGATTTTTCTAGAGCTATTTAGGTTATTTTATTGACAAATAAGTGTGTTGTTTATTCTATGTTTCTTAAATTTGTTGTTATGGTGAAGCGTCAGTTTGGGGATGATATACATCGTGTACGGAGTGACAATGGCACTGAATTTAATTGTTTACGAGATTATTTTTCATCTCAAGGTATATTGTTCTAAACATCCTGTGTTGGGACACCTCAACAGAATGGAAGGGTAGAAAGAAAATATCGACATATTTTAAATGTAGCCAGGGCATTGAGATTTCAGGATTCTCTTTTCGTAGATTTTTGGGGGGAATGTGTTCTGGGTGCATATTATTTGATAAATAGAACACCTTCTAGTATCTTGAATTTTCAGTCTCCTTATGAAATTTTATATGGTTCGGCTACTTCGTACGATCATCTACGTATTTTTGGGCGTCTGTGCTATGCGTATGATTTGAAATCCCGACATGATAAATTTGCTAGCAGGAGTAGAAAATGTATTTTTGTTGGTTATCCACTCGATAAAAAGGGATGAAAACTGTATGACTTGGAGACTGGTGAATTTTTGTGTCCTGCGATGTTATTTTTTATAAAAAAGAATTTACTGGGTGTGGCTCTGCTAGCGAGATGTCTTCTGCGGCACGTCATACATCTGGTGAGGTACCGGAAGACGATATAGAGGTTTTTGGGATGGTGTCGGCTACGGTTGCTGAGGCCGGAGTGGTTGCTGGCGGCTCGACACTGAGTGACGAGGAAGCACAGGTAGCTGCAGAAGTATTGACAGGAGAGTCCACTAGGGGTGATGGGGATACTACTGATGATACAGGGGATACAGTATTGCCAGAGGTGCCCAACGAGGTAGTATTGGGAAGAGGAATGAGAAAGAAATCACAGTCAGTACAATTACAGAATTTTGTGACGAATGTTGTTCGAAGTAAAAGTCCCCCCTTCACCATAGTTCATCTGTTCCCGTTACTTCCTCACGTACTTCGTATCCTCTAACACAATTTCTAAGTTATGACATATTTACTGTTGGACAGAGAGATTTTCTTGCAGCTATCACTGCAGGCGTTGAGCCTACTTCATATCGTCAGGCCTTGCGAGATTCAGGCTGGCGTGCGGCTATGTAAACTGAAATACAGGCTCTGGAAGATAATGGGACATGAAGTCTTGTCGATTTGCCTCCTGGGAAGAAAGCATTGGGAAGTAGATGGGTGTACAAAATAAAATACAACTCCGACGGCAGTGTTGAGCGCTTAAAGGCACGTCTGGTTGTGTTCGGTAATCATCAGGTTGAGGGGATCGACTATTCAGAGATATTTGCCCCGGTAGCTAAGATGCCTACAGTTAGGGCGTTCTTGGCTGTTGCAGCTGTGAGAGGCTGGACTTTGCACTAGATGGATGTGCACAATGCTTTTTTCATGGAGATCTGACAGAAGAAGTGTATATGAAGTTGCCGCCAGGTTTTTCGCATAGTGAACCCAACAAAGTGTGTCCCATGCGTAAGTCTCTATATGGATTGAAACAGGCACCACGTTGTTGGTTTGCTAAGCTTGCTGCTTCTCTGATATCCTATGGATTTATTCAATCTCATTTCGATTATTCCTTTTTCTTTCTTTTTAAAGAGAATGTAGAGTTGCATGTTTTGATCTATGTGGATGATATGATTGTGTCTGGTAATGACTCGGGTACTTTAGATGCTTTCAAAAAGTACCTTAGTTCTTGCTTTCACATGAAGGACCTTGGTGTATTGAAGTACTTTCTTGGCATAGAGGTGGCTCGGAGTGCAGAAGAAATTTCCTTGTGTCAAAGGAAGTATGCTTTGGACATCATTTCAGAATGCAGCTTAATGGGGTCTCGACCTGCTGGCTTTCCCATGGAGCCCAATCACAAGCTAGCAGAATCGACTAGTCCAAAGATGGCGGATGCAGAGACTTATCGGAGGCTAGTTGGGAGGTTGATTTATCTATCATTTACTCGCCCTGACTTAGCCTATGCTATGCATATCTTGTCTCAATTCTTATAGGAGCCTAGACAAGATCATTGGCATGCTGCTTTGAGAGTTGTCAGATATCTCAAACATGCACCGGGACAGGGTATTCTTTTGAAAGCTGATTGTGATCTCCGTCTTTCTGGTTGGTATGATTCCGACTGGGCAAGTTTCTCCTTGACTCGCTGCTTTGTTACAGGCTGGTTGGTGTTTCTGGGGGGGTCTCCTATTTCTTGGAAGACCAAGAAGTAACCGACTATTTTTCAATCTTCCGCTGAAGCTGAATAGCGATCTCTTGCTGCGCTTGTTTGTGAGTTGAAATGGTTGAAGGAGTTATCGGTGTTTAGGCATTCGCCAGGAGTCTGCTATGTTGATGTATTGTGATAGTCAGTCAGCCCTGCACCTGGCTCAGAACCTGGTATTTCATGAGTGCAATAAGCATATTGAGGTAGATTTGCATTTTGTTCGCGATGCTATTAGAGATGGCACCGTAATAGCCTCGCATGTTCCTACTTCTTCTCAACTGGCTGACATCTTCACCAAGCCCCTTGGAAAGCATGTGTTTGATTCTTTACTTCCCAAGTTGGGCATTTGTGACTTGCATGCTCCAACTTGAGGGGGGTGTTAGATTATATATTGTAACTAATGTAAATCTGGCCCATAAGCCCAATAGTATAGACACTATATATATTGTAACTAGCCCCCATCAATGAAAACAAGGATTATTATTCCCTACATATTGTTGAAATATTAAGTTATTAGCATATTTGAAATTTGAAGATATTAAGAGGTTAAATATTTCTTGTGGGGTTTTTGTTTTTTCTATTTATAAGTGATAATTGACTTGTAAGTAGCTCAAATTATAGAAGTGAATTTTGCCACTTAAAAAACAAATAGTTACTTTAAAAGTATATTAAAAAAATCAATTTTGTATTGCAGTATTTGGTGCAAGAAATTTCTAAATATTGGCAACCAAACAGCCTCTAAAGAGTTCATTATTGCTCAAGAGTCCCTTAAAATGTACAAAATTTACTTCAATTAATCATGTTCAAGAGACATCAATTGTACAGATGTTACTTAAAATTAACATGACACTTAAATTAATATCATATAAAATCTAGTTTTATCTCTTCGTAAACACATGGATGAAATTTTTATGTGTGAGTTAAAAAAATCGACATAAAGATGAAAAAAATATTAACTTGGAAGGAAAAACATACATATTTCTTTTATTTAGTTGTATATCTTATAATGTATTTAAGTACTACAACAACTTACTTAAAGTTTGACATTTGTCATCACATAATTAAGTAAAGGGGACGAATTTTTTTATTTCCTTGGTACAAAATAAATAAACAAGTAGTACCCCATACTATATGTATCTCCAAAACTCATCCCTCCATGTCCCTCCGCCACGTGGCCCTCTCCTATTCGCTCATGTTTTCCTCCAACCTCCTCCCTATTTGCTTCGTTCCATAAGAAAATGCCATGTGGCGAAGGGACATTGAGGGATGAGATTTTTGGAGGTACATATAGTATTGCTCCTTTGTTTATAATGAGCGTTGTTTTAACTATTGTTTATCATCGTTGTTAATAATCCGAAAAAAAAACCAATGGACGACAAATTGTACCCATGATGAGTGCAATGACTATGTAATTTGCTAATAAAATATTTAGTTGTAGGGACACATGACAACATCATAATGGTCCACAATGTGTGAGAGAATAATTTTAACAAGTTGGGCCTGTTTATGATTGATATCAAGCCACTTTTTAAATGGCAACAAAAATAGCTTTTAATAACAGATTCTCAGGTACTTTCAGGTACTTTCATACGCTAGAGCAAATTGAATTGAATTTTTAGAAGTCTTTTTGATAAGTTTCTATTACCAAATAGCTTTTGGAGCTACTTTTCGAAAGGAAAAAATGGATGAAAGCAGCTACAATATGCTATTCCAAACCTACCCTATATCAGTAAATAGTATGTTTTAAGGTTAATAAATTGTATAAGCTCAAACATCCATAAATAAGCCTCTAATAAATATTATGTTTGTATTTTGGTTGGACTATTTTCTTTCCTTATCCTCATATAAAATTTCTTCACTTCCTCGGTTCCCTCATCCATGAAAAAAATTCACATAGACTTATCTCCATCTATTTTACGATTACTAGCATCGTAAATCGATCAATCAAGGATCATGGAGGGAGGAGTTAGAAAGCTCACAACGATCGTGGTTCTTTTCCTTCTATTCTCGGGACAATGCTCGGCCTAGCCGACGGAGTATAAAGAGGGCAATAGTTGGTACGAAAGATGTGCGAGGAAATGCACGAATATATTATTCGGTTCTGAAACGATTTGTTTTTCCCCTGCATTACTGCTGCTTTGGCATACGATGCCATTGAAGCCTCAAAAATTCTTTTCGATTATTACGTGCGCCGAATGTCGCTCAAAGATATCGAAAAAAAGTATGCTTATCTTAAAAAATTGTAAGAAGAAAAATACTCCTTTTTATATTGAATAAAGCACAATTAAATTAAATATTTTTGCATGAGATTATGGTGTAGAATAAATTTAAATGGTAGATGTTATAGCCAATTTGGTTTGTATTAAATCGGAAAGGATCTACCTTTATGTACTCTTTGAATTTTGAAATATGTGAATGTTCAAAACTATGCCGTATAAAATTTGTACATCGATTTTGAGAGAGGAAATGACAAAAGTCATTTACGGGACTTTGAATTTTTTTTTGGTCACGGAAGAAACATATAGACAAACTAGTCTCAAGTAACTTGGATTTTGATTTTAGTAAAACACTTGTTCAAAATGTGTTTAAAACGAGGATGAGCAGCAACCGTTATTTCTGTCACTAAATATTGTATAACAAGAAAAATATATACTAGTACACTTAATAGATAAATGACATAAAAATTATTGTCATTCGTGAAAGTAATAAAAATATAATAAATGGAAATAATCAATAATAATAATTATGGTGTGTGAGAATTACCTAAGGTGCATAGAATAATTATTATTTTTCTCTTGGATTTGTCTCTTTTTTTCCCTTTAATTGTAGAGAATATTCATTTTTTTGTGGGCAGGGGAGAGAGAAAATAGTGAATGAATGAAATTTTCAGTGAGATTATACAATTTTATTTGGATTTAATTGTTAAGACATAAATTTATATATGGTATAAGATGTGGGGATGAAACAAATAGGAAGTTACCTAGTGGATATTAATAGTTATCAAGTTTAAGTTATTTTAAGATTATGTATTATTGTTGAAATACTATGTTATTAGCATATTTGAAATTTGAAGATATTAAGAGGTTAAATATTTCTTTTGGGGTTTTTGTTTTTTCTATTTATAAGTGACAACTTGACTTGTAAATAGCTCAAATTATAGAAGTGAATTTTGCAACTTAAAAAACAAATAGTTACTTTAAAAGTATATTAAAAAAATCAATTTTGTACTGCAGTATTTGGTGCAAGAAATTTCTAAATATTGGCAACCAAACAGCCTCTAAATAGTTCATTATTGCTCAAGAGTCCCTTAAAATGTACAAAATTTACTTCAATTAATCATGTTCAAGAGACATCAATCGTACAGATGTTACTTAAAATTAACATGACACTTAAATTAAAATCATATAAAATCTAGTTTTATCTCTTCGTAAACACATGGATGAAATTTTTATGTGTGAGTTAAAAAAATGGACATAAAGATGAAAAAAAAATAGTAACTTGAAAGGAAAAACATACATATTTCTTTTATTTAGTTGTAGTACTTATCTTATAATGTATTTAAGTACTACAACAACTTCCTTAAAGTTTGACATTTGTCATCACATAATTAAGTAAAGGGGATGAAATGTTTTATTTCCTTGGTACAAAATAAATAAACAAGTAGTACCCCATACTATATGTATCTCCAAAACCCATCCCTCCATGTCCCTTCGCCACGTGGCCCTCTCCTATTCGCTCATGTTTTCCCCCAACCTCCCCTCTATTTGCTTCGTTCCATAAGGAAATGCCATGTGGCGATGGGACATTGAGGGATGAGATTTTTGAAGGTACATATAGTATTGCTCCTTTGTTTATAATGAGCGTTGTTTTAATATTTTTTATCATCGTTGTTAATAATCCGAAAAAAACCAATGGACGATAAATTGTACCCATGATGAGTGCAATGATTATGTAATTTGCTAATAAAATATTTAGTTGTCGGGACACATGACAACATCATAATGGTCCTCAATGTATGAGATAATAATTTTAACAAGTTGGGCCTATTTATGATTGTTATCAAGCCACTTTTTAAATGGCTACAAAAATAGCTTTTAATAACATATCCTCAGGTACTTTCAGAAGCTAGACCAAATTGAATTGGATTTTTAGAAGTCTTTTTGATAAGTTGCTATTACCAAATAGCTTTTGCAGCTACTTTTCGAAAGGAAAAAAAATGGACGAAAGCAGCTACAATATGTTATCCCAATCCTACCCTATATCAGTAAATAGCATGTTTTAAGGTTAATAAATTGTATAAGCTCAAACCTCCATAAATAAGCTTCCAATAAATATTACATTTGTATTTTGGTTGGACTGTTTTCTTTCCTTGTCCTCATATAAATTTCTTCACTTCCTCGTCCCTCATCCATGAAAAAAATTCACAAAGACTTATCTTCATCTATTTTATGAATTACTAGCATCGTAAATCGATCAATCAAGGATCATGGAGGGAGGAGTTCGAAAGCTCACAATGATCGTGGTTCTTTTCCTTCTATTCTCGGGACAATGCTCGGCCAAGCCGACGGAGTATAAAGAGGGCAATAGTTGGTACGAAAGGTATAAGAGGAAATGCGCGAATATATTATTCTGTTCTGAAACGATTTGTTTTCCCCCTGCATTACTGTTGCTTTGGCAGACTGTGTCGTTGAAGCTTCAAAATTTCTTTTAGATTATTATTTGCGCCCAATGTCGCTCAAAGATATCGAAAAAAGTATGCTTATCTTAAAAAATTGTAAGAAGAAAAATACTCCTTTTTATATTGAATAAAGCACAATTACGTTAAATATTTTTTCATGAGATTTTGGAGGAGAATAAATTTAAATGGTAGATGTTATAGCTAATTTGGTTTGTATTAAATAACCAAGGATCTACCTTTATGTACTCTTTGAATTTTGAAATATGTGAATGTTCAAAACTATGCCGTATAAAATTTGTATATTAATTTTGAGAGAGGAAATGACAAAAGTCAAGGATGGGACTTTGATTTTTTTTTTTTTTGGTCACGGAAGAAACATATAGACAAACTAGTCTCAAGTAACTAGGATTTTGATTTTAGTAAGACACTTGTTCAAAATGTGTTAAAAATGAGGATGACCCGCAACCATTATTTCTCTCACTAAATATTGTATAACAAGAAAAATATAAACTAGTACACTTAATAGATAAATGACATAAAAAAAATATTATCATTTATGAAAGTAATAAAAATATAATTCATGGAAATAATCAATAATAATAAGTGTATGAGAATTACCTAAGCTGCATAGAATATATCTTTTCTCTCTTGGATATGTCTCTCTTTTTTTTCATTGAAGAGAATATTAAATTTTTGTTGGGGGGGGGGGGGGGAGAGAAAATAGTGAATGAATGAAATTTTTGGTGAGATTATACAATTTTATTTGGATTAAATTGTTAAGACATAAATTTATATATGGTATAAGATGAGGGGATGAAACAAATAGGAAGTTACTCAGTGGATATTATTAGTTATCAAGTTTATGTTATTTTAAGTTTATGTATTATTGTTGTAATATTAAGTTATTAGCATATTTGAAATTTGAAGATATTAAGAGGTTAATTATTTCTTTTGGGATTTTTGTTTTTTCTATTTATAAGTGACAACTTAACTTTTAAGTAGCTCAAATTATAGAAGTGAATTTTGCCACCTAAAAAACAAATAGTTACTTTAAATGTATATTAAAAAAATCAATTTTGTATTGCAGTATTTGGTGCAAGAAATTTCTGGCAACCAAACAGCCTCTACATAGTTCATTACTGCTCAAGAGGCCCTTAAAATGTACAAAATTTACTTCAATTAATCATGCTCAAGAGACATCAAATTGTACAAATGTTACTTAAAATTAAAATGACACTTATATTAATATCATATAAAATTTAGTTTTTTTCTCTTCGTAACCACAAGGATGAAATTTTTATGTGTGAGTTAAAAAAACCGACATGAAGATGATGAAAAAATAGTAATATGGAAGGAAAAACATACATATTTCTTTTATTTAGTTGTAGTACTTATCTTATAATGTATTTAAGTACTATAACAACTTACTTAAAGTTTGACATTTGTCATCAAATAATTAAGTAATGGGGACGAATTTTTTTATTTCCTTGGTACAAAATAAATAAACAAGTAGTACCCCATACTATATGTATATCCAAAACCCATCCCTCCATGTCCCTCGGTCACGTGGCCCTCTCCTATTCGCTCATGTTTTCCCCCAACCTCTCCCCTATTTGCTTCGTTTAATAAGGAAATGCCACGTGGCGGAGGGACATTGAGGGATAAAATTTTTGGAGGTACATATAGTATCGCTCCTTTGTTTATAATGAGCGTAGTTTTAACTTGTTTATCATCGTTGTTAATTCCGAAAAAAACCATTGGACGACAAATTGTACCCATGATGAGTCCAATGACTATGTAATTTGTTAATAAAATATTTAGTTGATGTGTCTTTTTCTCTCTTTTTTTTGAGTTTTTTTTTCAATTTTTCTTATTTTTCAAAGCAGCTATCACATTAATTCTTTCCATTTTTTCAAGACAACTTAATTTCAATTATTTACGCTATCACACAACACATTTTTCCAAATTTCGGAAGTAAATTAATACCATACCAAGTGCTAGCATCTTTACACCCACACATTCCTATTTTTCAAAACAATCACCATACTTGGAAACAGTTTTTCAATTTTCCAAAGCAGCTACCATTACTTGAAAACGTTTTTTCTTCAATTTTCTAAAGCAGCCATCTCATATTAATCCTTTCCATTTTTCAAGGCAAATTAATTTCAATTATTAACACCATCACACAACACACTTTTTTAAATTTCAAAAATAAATTAATACCATACCAAGTGCTGGCATATTTTCACCCACACAAAAATTCTTTACAATTTTCCAAAGCAACCACCATTACTTGGAATTTTTTTTCAATTTTCCAAAACAACCACCATTACTTGGAAAGTTATTTTTTCAATTTTCCAAAGCAACCATCACATATTACTTTTTTCCAATTTTTCAAGATAAATTAATTTTAATTATTAACACCCTCGCACAATAATACACCTTCCCAAATTAAGTTTGGGACTTTTCCATACCATATCAAGTGCCAGGATCACCACCACACAATAGCACACATTTTCATTACTACTTTCCAATTTTTCCAAAGCAAATCAGGCAGCCAAGCAAACAAATACCAAATGGTCCCATAATAATACATAGAAATCTCAAACGTTAGCATGTATAATTGTGATAACAATAAATATCTTTAATTGGATTATTAATTCATATATTTTGAATTGATATATATACACAACATCAGTTATAGGAATGCATTTGTGCTTTGTCAAAGTTTTTTTTTTCCTGTAATCACTTTTCAGTGCTGCTTCACTTTATTAACTGTAATTGTTTCATCCAGTACATTGTTTAATTATAGTAAGCACCTTTGGTTCATCCAGTATAATATTTGTTTAATTATATGTAAGTTTTTGTTTATTGTGTAGTGATTCAACTTAAAAGTGTTTGTAATTATCTACAATGCATGCCCTAAATGTAGGAAAAAAAAGTCAAGAAAAAGAAAACAAATATTGGTGTGAGAAAGATGGCTTTGTTAAGTATGTTAATCCAGTGTTGGTTGAATTAAAATTAAATAATATTAGTTTGATTTTGTACAAAATTTTTATGATTGTCATAGCAATTTAATATTGTAATGTTTTTGTAGTTACAAGGTTCAGCTCCGTGTAATGGATGAAACATCTTCTGCTTAATTTGTCGTCTTCGAAAAAGATGCATCTAGGATAATTGGAAAAAGTTCTTCGCAAATCAGATCTGAGCTCATCAAGGTTTGATTTTGTAAACATACGGTGTTTTGTGACTTTTTATTTGTATTATTCGTATGTGACTTTTTATTTGTATTATTCGTATGCTGGTACATTTTATGTTTTTGTTAATTTGTAGAATGGAGATATAGAGATTTTTCCCGATGCACTGAATATTTGTTAATAACAAATACATTTTCAAGGTTAAAGTTTCTTAATATAACCTAAAGAAAAAATTCTCTACTTATAGTGTCATCAAAATGTCTTCTGATTCTGTCTTGATTGAAGCATGTACCAAAAGTATCGATGTAACACAGGTATGTTAGAGTTTTTATTTTTTTAGACTTTTTGTTATATACTTAGTAATTTGAAATCTAATTAATTTTTATTTATTGAAGGATTCCATTACTGGAGATACCTATGGAGATTCATGCAATCAAATTACACCTACTAGCTCGAAGACCCGCAAGATTGTTGGTCTTGAAGGTATAGGTGAGGCAAGCGGTGGGGATGGTGATTTTTCAACAACCAAGGTTCCATTCAAAAAGCTAAAAGTGGAGAAGGAAGAGTTCTAAACATTTAGTCATGTCATCAAGTCTGATTGTTATCCTTTTGGTTTAAGTTTGGATTTTGTTACAAGTCTGACTTTGGTTTGAGGGTATGTTTTGCTTTGATTTGGTATCGTTGTAAACCATTTTATTTTGGTGATTGTTGATTTTTTTAATGTTGGAATGGATCGGACAAACTATGGATTTATGTTATGTTTTGTTAAACCATCATGGTTGGGTTAGGAGTTGGGTTCCTGATAGTTCGGGAATTCCTAACTCAATATAAATACTGACTTTAAGAAAACCCTATAATAGTTTTTTTTTAAGAACTTTCAATACGTAAAAACAAAACTCAATATAAATACCTAGGAGAATAAAGACTATTGTACTTTGACAAATATAATCCATGAAAAACTCACATTTTGCAGCAACAGAAGAATTATTAAACCATGTTTGCAGGCCAATAATCATTAATCTGTAGTAAACAAGTTCCAATTTTATGGTTACATTAATCAATAATTTACAAAATTATTCTGTGTTAATGCATTTTAATAAATTGTGAGATAGATTGCAACTTCTATTCGTGTGATAGATTGAGAGATAGATTGCAAATCGATAATTTTAAAAAAAAATTAATTTCAAATCTTTTTATAACTACAACAGAGGTGTAGGGAGGGGACCAAGTCTCTCTGTATATTTTAAAATATAATTCACTGAAAATATACATTTTATAAAAAAAAATTGGCCTCCCAAAAGGAAACAAATAAAAAAATAGAGAATAGTCTGTTGTCCGTATGAGTCCAGCTCGGTAAATGGTTCGACTGCGGGCCGTCCAATCAAAGTAACGAACAGAGCCTGAACATTTTTCTGGGTCTGTTTAAAAATCGGACTCGGATTCGGTCAAATCATGTCCGGTCCGAATAGGTCCTTGAAAATTTTACTGACATTATATTTACACCCACACATAAATTCTTTCAAATTTTCCAAAGCAATCACCATTACTTGGAACCTTTTTTCTCAATTTTCTAAAGCAGCTACCATTACTTGGAAACCTTTTTTTTCAATTTTTCAAAGCAGCTATTACATTAATTCTTTCTATTTTTTTCAAGACAAATTAATTTCAATTATTAACGCCATCACACAACACACTTTTTCAAATTTTGGAAGTAAATTAATAACATACCAAGTGCCAGCATCTTTACACACACCATTACTTGGAGCGGTCGTGGGACACATGATGCATGGTCCTTGCGGTACTGCAAACAAACATTCACCATGTATGAGTGATGGCAAGTGTATAAAGCACTTCCCAAAAAAAAGTCCAACCCACCACAATTGGAGAAGATGGATATACATTGTATAAACGAAGTGATAATGGAAGAACTGTCATGAAAGGCAATGTTCCTCTTGATAATAGGTGCGTTGTTCCTTATAACCCTCTCCTATTGTTGAAGTAAGATGCTCACATAAATGTCGAGTGGTTCAATCAAGATACGGCCATCAAGTACTTATTCAAGTACATTAATAAAGGAGAAGATCGCATCATTACCACCTTTTACCATCAGAGTGATAGTGGTGAAAATGTACTACGATTGTAGATATGTTTCTTCCTGTGAGGTAGCTTGGAGAATATATGGATTTTCCATCACTTATCGGGAGCCTGCGGTGGAATGATTGGGTTTTCATCTTCTGAATGAGCAGACTATTGTATTCCAAGATGATGACCCCATTGATAATGTGGTTAAAAAGGTTGAAAATGACAATACTATGTTCCTGTAGCGGATGAAGGCAAATGAAAAATATCATGAGGCAAAAGAATTGACTTATGTCCAATTTCCACAAAAATTTGTTTGAAAAGAAGTCCAACATATTAACAACTCCACAGAAGAGAAAACAAAGACTCATGATTGGTGTCCAAGACAACATGGAATGAGTATTGGTAGAATTTTTTATGTCCATCCAGGAGCTGGTGAATTATACTATTTGAGGCTTTTGTTGAATTTCGTGAAAGGGCCAAAAAGTTATGATGAAATTAGAACTGTCATTGGCATAGTTCACCTAACATTCAGAGATGCATGCTTTGCCTTAGAGTTATTGGATGATGACAAGGAATATATTGATGCAATAGTTGTAGCATCATTCTGGGGCTCCGGGCATTATTTGCGCGCATTGTTTGCTACTTTGTTGTTCTCTATGAGTATGACTAAGCCTAAAGTTGTTTGGGGTCAAACTTGACATCTTCTTTTGGATGATATTCTTCATCGCCAATGAAAAGTACTGAACAACCAAGGTAAGAAAAATACATTTTACAGACATTTTCATTTTTTTGTAACTCTTTTCATTTTTTAGGATTTATATTCGAATATTAAAAAAATTATTTTGAAAATTTAATATTATTTTGATAAATTTATTAAAATAATTTTATTCACGAAATTAAGATATTCACAAACATCCCTTTCCGTATGTGTCTATTTTTTGTATACTTATATTTGTATGATAAAAAATATTAGTACAAATAGTTAATATTATTCTGATCAAGTTGTTAAACTATTTGATGATTAGGATGTGTTATTCATAGATATTTGCTTAATTTTATATGTTTTTATATTTTCAGAGCTACAGCTCACCGATAAGGAGTTGAAAAACTATGCGTTGGTTGAGAATGAGAATATTTTGAATAGAACTGGGAGGAGCTTAAGAAATTTTCCTATCTTGCCATTTCATGATTTATCCCTATTGGAAGAAAGAAGTAATAGGCTTATCAATCAATGATGAACTTTCTTATGACAGAGTTTCACTTGCGAATGAATGCGAAATCATGTTGTGCTCATTGAATGAAGATCAGAGAATTGTGTAGGAAACTGTCATGGAATCAGTACACAATGATCGTAGGGGTTTGTTTTTGTATATGGATATGGCGGTACTGGAAAGACTTTTGTATGGAGAACTCTTTCATTTGCTCTGAGATCTAATGGTGAAATGTCCTTACAGTTGCTTTAAGTGATATAGCTACACTACTTATGCCAGGTGGTCGGACAGCACACTCTAGGTTCAGTATTCCGTTGGCGATAAATGAAGATTCTACTTGCGCTATCAAGCAAAAAAGTCCGCAGGCTGAGTTAATTGCTAAAGCCAAACTTATTATATGGGATGAAGCGCCAATGGTTCATAAACATTGTTTCGAAGCTTTGGATAAGAATCTACGAGATATTCTAAGATTTCAAAATGAAAACAGCTTGAACATACCTTTTGGTGGCAAAGTTGTGATTTTTGGGAGTAATTTTAGACAAATATTGTCGATTATTTCTGGAGCCTCTAGACAAGAGATTGTTTCAGCTTCTCTAAATTCTTCTTATTTGTGGAGATTCTGTAAAGTGCTAAAATTGTCAAAGAACATGAGGCTTCTTACCGGTAGTTCCAGCACCGACGAAGAGGAATTAAGATTATTTTCAGAATGGATCTTAAAAATTGATGATGGAAAAATTGGAGAGGATAATGATTGTGAAGTTGCTTTTGAAATAACAGATGATCTTCTCATTAAAGATGTCGAAAATCCTGTTAGAGCAATTGTTGATAGCATTTATCCTAATTCGTTGGAAATGGTCATAATTGGAGATATTTGCAAAGAGCGAGCTATTCTCGCACCTACTTGGGATGTTGCGAACAAGGTTAATGAATATATGTTGTCTGTATGGCCTGGAGAAGAGGTCACTTATCTGAGTTTTGATTCCATCTACAAAGTTGATGCACATTCAGATAGTGTTGAAGATATGTACACTCCAGAATTTTTGAACACTTTACTACTTCTAGGTTACTGAATCACATATTAACATTGAAGATTGGGGTACCTGTGATGTTGTTTCGCAATATTGATCAGACTGCTGGATTGTGTAATGGTACTCGATTGGCTGTAAATCATTTGGGAAAACATGTGATAGGAGCTGAAATAATTACTGGCTGCAACGTGGGACACAAGGTATTCATTCTCCGACTTTCTCTGACTCCTTCGGATGTCATATTATCCTTCAAATTCTAACGAAGGCAGTACCCATTAATTATTTGTTTTTCCCTGACTATTAACACAATCCAAGGCCAATCACTTTCACATGTCAGACTATATCTCCCACGTCCATTTTTTGTCATGGTCAAATGTATGTTGTTGTTTCAAGGGTAACAAGAAAAGACAGACTGAAGATTCTTATTTTCCACAACAAAGATAAACCATGTAATATTACTCAAAATGTTGTGTACAAGAAACTGTTTCAAAACATATAATAATTAATTGTTGGTGCTTTCTTTACATGGAGAGAGCTTGCTCTCAACATGCCTTGTAAAAGTTTAGTCCCATATCGAAAATGTACCATGAGTTATCTCAACATATATACTTGGTTGTGTTGTTGAGAGATGCACATGGGGTGGTGACCCTAAGGAGGGAACTATGTGGATGATTTTACTAGTTGGTAAGAATAAGGCTCCAAGGATTAAGCATTAATGCTTTTGTCATTCTCTTGGATTAATTCCATTTGGAGCTAAGCCCCAAAGGGGCTTACCGACTCGGACTCGGACTCGGGCTTGGGCTCATGGGCTCATATACGGCTCATGCGGTCCATGCGGCTCATGCGGCCAGGCTATTGCTGCTGCTGCCGCATGGAGGGCTCCGCTGACTGTACAGGCTACAAGTCAGTTATGGAAAGACTGATTCAATTTGAATTAATTTCGTTTCCATCTTTGTGGGATTTGAAATTAATTTCGTTTCCATCTTTGTGGAATTTGAATTAATTTCGTTTCCATCTTTGTGGGATTTGAATTAATTTCGTTTCCATCTTTGTGGGATTTGAAATTAATTTCGTTTCCATCTTTGTGGGATTTGAATTAATTTCGTTTCCATCTTTGTGGGATTTGAATTAATTTCATTTCCATCTTTGTGTGATTTGAATTCAGTTCGTTGCTATTTTTGTGGGATTTGATTCAATCTTTCCATAACTGAAGAGGCGGATAGGGTTTCCACCCTCTCTCTATATATACTCTCTTCTGGCCTCTTTTGTGGAGTACTACAAATTTTATAAGTCAGAAAAAAAGATTGAGAGAGAGAGAGAGAGAGGGAGCTGTTGCCGCCATTGCAAGTCCATCCGATGAGTCAGAACAGAGGTGACTTCGAGCGTTCCACAAGTTCTTCAACTTGCTGGTTCCTGGAAGCAATTCGTGTGGGACGAATCTTGCTTTGAGCAACGGTATTTTGATACCCCGGCAACTTTTTTTCATCTCATCTTTCTCTAGATTATTGTAACTTGTTTTGTCCCAATTTTAACACGTTTGCAAGGAAGAACGAGAGATCTTCTCTTCTCTATTTTCCTCTTTTATATTGTAATCTGGCTATTTAGTTTTTTGTATCTTCGTAGATCTTGAGTTTGATCACTACAAAGTTTTGTGTGACTCTCAAATCTCGATTGTATCGGTTTTCATCTTTGATCAAGCCCCGGGACTAACAATCTCAAAGCAAGATCCTTGTAGATGGAAAACTCTTGTGCTTCTCTCAACGATACCAGCTTTAACAAGTTGGAGAAATTCGACGGAGAACATTTCCAAATCTGGAAGAGGAAGGTCACCCTTAATCTTCAACTCGTGGACGTAGACCATGTGTTGATTGAGGATGAACTGACGATTCCAGAAGGAGGAACTGTCGATGCTACTGCTGCTGCACTCGTCAAGCAGAGCAAATGGAAGAGAGAAAACATCATATATAAACTGCTGATTCTCAATTCTATGGAAGACTCTCTGGCTGAGTCATATTCTAAGAAGGAGAATGCCAAAGAGATCTGGGATTCTTTGGGTAAGCTATATGAAGATGATGAGAACATTTCTAAAATCTTCATCGTCGAGAAGTACCACAAGTGGCTCTTAGAAGACGAGATGACGATGCTACCTCAAGTAAAGGAATTCCTGAAGTTGCGCCAGAAGTTAGATGACGAGAAGATGCCCCTCGTCGACAAGTTTGTCGTTGGAGGGATAGTCTCAAAACTTCCTGCTGATTGGAGCAACTTCTATGCTAGAATGCATCGAAAGAAGCTGGACATTAGCTTGGAAGATCTTCTACAAGAGATCCACGTTGAGAACGAAATGCGATCTCAATAGAAGATGGACTCTCTGTCCAAACAACTGGCTAAGGCCAACTTGGTGCAGACAAGAGAGTTCAAGGGGAAGCAGGTGGCTTCTCATCACAAGAAGAAGGACTCTACTAAATCTAAAAGTGAACGGTCCTTCGTTCAAGCAACAGAAGTCCAAGTCCCACGTGACTTGCTTCAACTGTGACAAAAATGGCCACTACATGAGTGAATGCAAATCCAAGCATAAACCAAAATATCAGGTATAGCTAAACTTGGTTATTTTGATTACTTAACTTGGTTGCAATTGTTACATAGGTTGAGTTATCTAACGTGGTAGCTGACTAGTGGTCTGACACTAGTGCATCTGACCACGTGTGCTCTCCAAGGACGAGCCATGTTATGACGAAGGTCTTGATGGCGAACATATATCTAGCAGAAGTTCTGAAGATTGAGACAGTGGTTATTAACCACCGACAAGGACACTGGAATACGTATTGTACGTACTAGAGATTTTTCGACGATCTGATCTCAGAAAGTCTGTTATCTGATATAGACTTGAAAGATGGACATTCGTACTAGCCAGATGGTAATTTCTTGGCGAGGAACATGCTTCGAAAAGATGTTCGGTGCTGAAGGAATGTTCGAACTTCTGCTGATGGCGATGAAGTTACTTCATTGAGTGGATTGAGAGTTGTTCTATGACAGAAGCAGACTCAAGCTGTCCTACCGGGACCTTATCTTCGGAATGTGGGGATAAAGAGGTGGAGGAGTTTAAGGTCTATGCAGATACAAGACTGTTGGGAAGCTGCTCAGACGATTGAACTAAAGTACTTATCATTTGGAGTTAGTACACTCAGATATCTGTGACTTTTATCAATTCTCCACAGAGGCCGGTTCGAAATGTTTCTCGAAGTGCACGTTCGCATGACTTCTCAAGTAGAAGGATGCAGCATTCGAGTAGTTCAGAGACTTCAGGGCTGAAGCTGAACGTTAAACCGATCTACAACTACTCAGAAGTGATCGAGATGTAGAGTATAGGTCTCATGAATTCGCATTGTTCTGCAAAGAACATGGAATCATCAATGAGACTACTGCTCTGTATTCTCTTCAATCTAACGGGATAGCGGAGAGGAAGAACAGAACGTTGACAGAAATAATGAACTCAATGCTTCTAACTACGGGTCTTCCTAAATATTAATGGAGAGAAGCTGCATTAACGACCACTTTTATTCTAAATAGAGTGCCGTATGCAACTTCGGACGTAACTCCTCATGAACTCTGGTTCAAAGTCAGACCTAACTTGAATGTCATTCGAGTGTGGGGATCTCTGGCTTATGTGAAGCTCCCAGATCTGAAGATTAAGAAGCTGGGGACTAGGACTACGAAGACGATCTTCTTGGGGTATGCCTAGAAGAGTGATGGTCGGAGATTTCTTGATATTTAGTTAAATCATATCATCGAATCTCGTGAAGATAATTTACCAGGCAAAAGAATATTGTTCTTACGGATAAATCGGAGAATAATAAGGGTGCGCAAAAAACTGAAGTTTTTAATAAAGAAGTAGTCCAAGAAGATGTTGTTGTTGAAACAACGGTTGAACCAGAACTCGCTGAGTCATCGTCGAAGCGAGCGAGGAGGCCGAAGAACTTCAGAGATGACTTCATCACCTATCATGTGGAAGCAGATCCGCTTACCTATGATGAGGCGATGAAGGCCAGAGATGATATTTTCTGGAAGAAGGCGATTGACAATGAAATTGATTCTATTACCTCAAATAACACTTGGGTGTTGGTTGATCTTTCTGAAGGAGCGAAACCCATCGGATGCAAATGGATCTTCAAGAAGAAGATGAAAGCAGATGGAACTATTGACAAGTTCAAGGCCAGGTTAGTGGCCAAAGGGGTTTTCTCAGAAGCAGGGGATCGACTACTTTGACATGTATGCTCCAGTAGTCCAGATGACCACCATCAGAATGTTGATTGCTCTCGTATCGATACATAAGATGGTGATACATCAGATGGATTTGAAGACAACATTCCTCAATGGGGAGCTGACCGAAGAGATTTACATGCAACAGCCAGATAGATTTATCGTCAAAGGTCTTGAAGACAAAGTCTGCAAGTTGGTAAAATTATTGTATGGTTTGAAGAAAGCTTCCAAGATGTGGCATGAGAAGTTGAAAAAGTTATTAGGTCAAACGGCTACAGAGTCAGCGAGACGGACAAATGCGTTTTCACAAAGTTCGTTGATGGAAGAGGAGTAATTGTTTGACTGTACGTGGACGACATGCTAATCCTAGGGACGGATATAGGCTGTGTCACGGAGACAAAGATGTTCCTCTCAACCAAGTTCAGTATGAAGGACTTGGGGGATGCAGATGTCATCTTGGGCATAAAGATCATCTGGACAGACACTGGAGTAGCGCTGTCACAATCTCACTACATTGAGAAGATGCTCACACGCTATGGGTATAAGGATCTTCCAGGAATCGATACGCCATACAGGTGTACTCAGAAGTTGAAGCCAAACTCGAGGAAAAGCGTCAGGCAACTGGAGTATTCTAGCACTATCGGAAGTTTGATGTACGCAACCACTGCCACAAGGCCTGACATAGCTTTCGCCGTGGGAATGCTGAGTCGGTTCACTAGCAACCCAGGGATTGAGCACTGGAAAGCTGTAAAGCGGGTGATGAGATATCTCAAGAAGACTCAGACATATGCACTGTACTACAACGTGTATCCGACAGTAGTGGAAGGCTCTAGTGATGCTAGCTGGTGTTCAGAGGTGGAAAGCAAAAGATCTACAGGTGGATATGTCTTTTCATTGGGTGGAGCTACTATATCGTAGAAGTCGAAGAAATAGACTATACTCTCTCATTCCTCCATGGAATCTGAATTCTATGCACTTGAAACTGCAGCAGATGAAGCAGAATGGCTTCGGAAGCTCATGTATGATCTTCCAGTGGTTGGGGCTCAGATACCGGCGATACCGATATACTGTGACAACCAGGCGACTGCGGCGGTGGCATCAAATGACCTCTTCAATGGGAAGAAGAGGACTGTCCGGTTGAAGCACAGGGCAGTACACGATCTTATCAAAAGAAGTATAATTGTAGTGATTGATGTTCGGAGTCAGGAGAACCTGGCAGATCCGTTCACAAAGGGCCTCAAGCGCCAGTTGGTCGATGACACAACTTGTAAAATGGGCTTGAAGGCATTCTGATAGTGTCTCTTTGTAATTCTACCATAAAGTTTTATGCCATTAGTTCAAAGAGAAATCTACTAGGCATCAAACTTTTTGTTCAAAGGAGGATCACTGACTGGGAAACTATTAGGTAACAGTGGGTACTTGTTCTCTGGAACATGAAAGGGATACAAACCCATAACCACTGTTGTCTACTATATATGTTCTGCAAAAAAATAGATCCTGTGGAAGGTTGGCTTAAATGCCTTAATGAGTTCTCAGGCAGAGTGAATGCCTGGTGTGCTTTACAGGAAGCACGGTAGAGCAGCACTATAAGGAGTGAAACTCTATGCTATAGTGGAGTGACTCCACCATGAGGTTCCCAGGTCTGGGATAATGCCTCGGCTTTGCAAGCCAAGTCATAGCGGCGTAGCACAGCAAATAGGCAGGTAGCCTAATGTTGTATGACGTAATTAAAGAGTTATAGACAGCACTACAAAGGGGAGGATGGCCCCATGTTACAGTGGCACAACACCACGATGAGGTACCCAGGTAGGGGTAAAACCTCGGTCTTGCAAGCCATATCGTTGTGACGTAACACCGTAAGGAAGCCTTAGGCTTCATGCTGAGTAGATTGGCACTACAAAAAGGCTGAGACCTCATGCTATAGTAGTTTGACACTACGATGTGGTTCCCAGGCAGGGGTAATACCTCGGCTTCAGGCCATGTCATAGCGACGTAGCACCGCAAGAAAGCACAAGGCTTCATGCCATGTCTCTTTAATAAAGAACTCACCTATAGTGTATGGAAAGAGATATCAGGCCGTCGCTTGAGGGTAAACTTGTAGACGCCTAAAATTATACACTGAAACCAGGCTGGCACAGGGCCTTTAATGTGCAGCCAAAAGCACACGTAACTACACTTTGTGAGTGGAAAAATTACAATTGTGGTGCAGAATTCAAGGCGTAGTCTATTCTTGTATCACATTGTTGTTTAACCCATGTGGAAAGATTCAAGTCATCAGCGACATATATCCTAATGCAAAATGGACAGTTACTGTGGGGAACGCTCAACCCTGGACACATATAGATGTTGTGATATGTGGGGGATTGTTGGTGCTTTCTTTACATGGAGAGAGCTTGCTCTCAACATGCCTTGTAAAAGTTTAGTCCCACATCGAAAATGCACCATGAGTTATCTCAACATATATACTTGGTTGTGTTGTTGAGAGATGCACATGGGGTGGTGACCCTAAGGAGGGAACTTTATGGGTGATTTTACTAGGAGGTAAGAATAAGGCTCCAAGGATTAAGCATTAATGCTTTTGTCATTCTCTTGTATTAATTCCATTAGGAGCTAAGCCCCAAAGGGGCTTAGCGACTCGGACTCGGACTCGAACTTGGACTCGGACTCGGACTTGGGCTCATGGGCTCATATGCGGCTCATGCGGTCCATACGGTCCATGCGGCTCATGCGGCCAGGCTATTGTTGCTGCTGCTGCTGCCGCATGGAGGGCTCCGCTGACTGTGCAGGCTACAAGTCAGTTATGGAAAGGCTGATTCAATTTGAATTAATTTCGTTTCCATCTTTGTGGAATTTGAAATTAATTTTGTTTTCATCTTTGTGGAATTTGAATTAATTTCGTTTCCATCTTTGTGGGATTTGAATTAATTTCGTTTCCATCTTTGTGGGATTTCAATTAATTTCGTTTCCATCTTTGTGGGATTTGAATTAATTTCGTTTCCATATTTGTGGGATTTGAATTAATTTCATTTCCATCTTTGTGTGATTTGAATTAAGTTCGTTGCTATCTTTATGGGATTTGATTCAATCTTTCCATAACTGAAGAGGCGGCTAGGGTTTCCACACTCTCTCTATATATACTCTCTTCTGGCCTCCTTTGTGGAGTACTACAAATTTTATAAGTCAAAAAAGAGAGAAAGAGAGAGAGAGAGAGAGAGAGGGAGCTGTTGCCGCCATTGCAAGTCCATCCGATGAGTCAGAACAGAGGTGACTTCGAGCGTTCCACAAGTTCTTCAACTTGCTGGTTCCTGGAAGCAATTCGTGTGGGACGAATCTTGCTTTGAGCAACGGTGTTTTGACACCCCAGCAACTTTTCTTTATCTCATCTTTCTCTAGATTATTGTAACTCGTTCTGTCCCAATTGTAACACGTTTACAAGGAAAAACGAGAGATCTTCTCGTATCTATTTCCCTCCTTCATATTGTAATCTGGCTATTTGGTTTTTTGTATCTTCGTAGATCTTGAGTTTGATCACTACAAAGTTTTGTGTGACTCTCAAATCTCGATTGCATCAGTTTTTCATCTTTGATCAAGCCCCGGGACTAACATTAATTTAATTGAATGAAATGTGCTTTATTAATTTTTTAATAGTCTATAAACTTTTTATTTTTGAAATAAAAAACAAATTAAAAACAAACCCGCAAATCTTACGGGTATGTAACTAGTTTAAGTACTATAACAACTTACTTAAAGTTTGACATTTGTCATCACATAATTAAGTAAAGGGGACGAATTTTTTTATTTCCTTGGTACAAAATAAATAAACAAGTAGTACCCCATACTATATGTATCTCCAAAACCCATCCCTCCATGTCCCTCCGCCACGTGGCCCTCTCATATTCGCTCATGTTTTTCCCCAACCGCCCCCCTATTTTCTTCATTCAATAAGGAAATGCCACTTGGCGGAGAGATATTGAGGGATAAGATTTTTGGAGGTACATATAGTATCGCTCCTTTGTTTATAATGAGCGTAATTTTAACTTGTTTATAATCGTTGTTAATTTTGAAAAAAACCAATAGACGAAAAATTGTACCCATGATGAGTGCAATGACTATGTAATTTGTTAATAAAATATTTAGTTGTAGGGACACATGACAACATCATAGTGGTCCTCAATGTATGAGATAATAATTTTGTAACAAGTTGGGCCAAGTTTATGATTGTTATCAAGCCACTTTTTAAATGGCAACAAAAATAGCTTTTAATAACAAATCTTCAGGTACTTTCAGACGCTAGACCAAATTGAATTGGATTTTTAGAAATCTTTTTGATAAGTTGCTATTACCAAATCGCTTTTGGAGCTACTTTTCGAAAGGAAAAAAATGGACGAAAGCAGCTACAATATGCTATCACAAACCTACCCTATATCACTAAATAGTATGTTTTAAGGTTAATAAATTGTATAAGCTCAAACCTCCATAAATAAGCCTCTAATAAATATTACGTTTGTATTTTGGTTGGACTGTTTTCTTTTCTTGTCCTTATATAAAATTTCTTCACTTCCTCTGTTCCCTCATCCATGAAAAAAATTCACATAGACTTATCTCCATCTGTTTTATGAATTACTAGCATCGTAAATTGATCAATCAAGGATCATGGAGGGAGGAGTTAGAAAGCTCACAACGATCGTGGTTCTTTTCCTTCTATTCTCGGGACAATGCTCGGCCAAGCCGACGGAGTATAAAGAGGGCAATAGTTGGTACGAAAGGTGTGAGAGAAAATGCACGAATATATTATTTTCTGAAACGATTTGTTTTTTTCCCTGCATTACTGCTGCTTTGGCATACGGTGCCATTGAAGCCTCAAAAATTCTTTTCGATTATTACGTGCGCCGAATGTCGCTCAAAGATATCGAAAAAAAGTATGCTTATCTTAAAAAATTGTAAGAAGAAAAATACTCCTTTTAATATTAAATAAAGCACAATTACATTAAATATTTTTGCATGGGATTTTGGAGGAGAATAAATTTAAATGGTAGATGTTATAGCCAATTTGGTTTGTATTAAATTGGCAAGGATCTACCTTTGTGTACTCTTTGAATTTTGAAATATGTTAACGTTCAAAACTATGTCGTATAAAATTTGTACATCAATTTTGAGAGAGGAAATGACAAAAGACAAGGGACGGGACTTTGATTTTTTATTGTCACGGAAGAAACATATAGCCACAAACTAGTATCAAGTAACTAGGATTTTGAATTTGGTAAAACACTTGTTCAAAATGTGTTAAAAATGAGGATGAGTCGCAACCATTATTTCTCTCACTAAATATTGTATAACAAGAAAAATATAAACTAGTACACTTAATAGATAAATGACATAAAAAATATTATCATTTGAAAGTAATAAAAATATAATTCATGGAAATAATCAATAATAATAATTATGGTGTATGAGAATTACCTAAGGTGCATAGAATAATTATTTTTTTCTCTTCGAGATGTCCTTTTTTTTTCATTGAAGCGAATATTAAATTTTTTGTGGGTAGGGGAGAGAGAAAATAGTGAATGAATTAAATTTTTGGTGAGATTATACAATTTTATTTGGATTTAATTGTTAAGACATAAATTTATATATGGTATAAGATGAGTGGAATAAACAAATAGAAAGTTACTTAGTGGATATTAATAGTTATCAAGTTTAAGTTATTTTAAGATTATGTATTATTGTTGAATTATTAAGTTATTAGCATATTTGAAATTTGAAGATATTAAGAGGTTAAATATTTCTTTTGGGGTTTTTGTTTTTTCTATTTATAAGTGACAACTTAACTTGTCAGTGGCTCAAATTATAGAAGTGAAATTTGCCACATAAAAAACAAATAGTTACTTTAAAAGTATATTAAAAAATTAATTTTGTATTGCAGTATTTGTTGCAAGAAATTTCTAAATATTGGCAACCAAATAGCCTCTAAATAGTTCATTATTGCTCAAGAGTCCCTTAAAATGTACAAAATTTCCTTCAATTAATCATGCTCAAGAGACATCAAATTGTACAAATGTTATTTAAAATTAAAATGACACTTAAACTAATATCATATAAAATCTAGTTTTATCTCTTCGTAACCACAAGGATGAAATTTTTATGTGAGTTAAAAAAATCGACATGAAGATGAAAAAAATAGTAACGTGGAAGGAAAAACATACATATTTCTTTTATTTAGTTGTAGTACTTATCTTATAATGTATTTAAGTACAATAACAACTTACTTAAAGTTTGACATTTGTCATTACATAATTAAGTAAAGGGGACGAATTTTTTTATTTCCTTGTTACAATTTAAATAAACAAGTAGTAACCCATACTATATGTATCTCCAAAACTCGTCCCTCCATCTCCCTCCGCCACGTGGCCCTCTGCTATTCGCTCATGTTTCTCCCCAACTCCCCCTATTTGCTTCGTTCAATAAGGAAATGCCACGTGGCGGAGGGACATTGATGTTGGCACATTATTATTTTGATAATATTAACAGCATCTTCGTAGTTTAGTTTTCTCTGTTTTCAGATTGATATCATTTCAGAAGCTCTACTACATAAAGTCTATCCATTTAAGTTTACCATCCATAGCCTTGAAGACTGAAGTAAAGACCGGCGCTCCTTGCATAAACGGCTTCCTACACTGCATGATTTTGAGTCTGTACAAGGTCTAGGTCTTTCTGTAAACACTTAAGGTTGGATAAAAAACTAAAAGCTTTCTACTTTTTTAAAGTAAAAAATCAATATCCTATAGATCGGCATACCAGCGGTATGCTCCGGCATACCGACGGTATACCGTTTTATTGTCCATAAAACCTTCTGTAAGAAATGTTGGCATACCGACGGTATGCTCCGGCCGGCGGTATACCGCTTCTGTGGACCACAAAACGTTCTGTGACAAACCTCAGCATACCGACGGTATGCTCCAGTATACCGACAGTATACCGTTTTGTTTGCCTCAAAAACGTTCTTTGATAAACGTCGGTATACCGACGGTATACCGCTGCATACCGACGGTATACCGTGGCATACCGACGGTATACCGGGTTACGAATATTTGATTTTTGAATGGCATAGACTGCATTAATGGCAGCATTAAATGCTCCCAATGGATATTAATATGACCGTTACTGTTCGTCCGGTATACCGACGGTATGCCGGTGCATACCGACGGTATGCCGGTGCATACCGACGGTATGTCGGTGCATACCGACGGTATGCCTGTGCATACCGACGGTATGCCGGTCAGGCTGTATCCAGGAGCATTAAATGCTACCTACTCTTGGTTTCTCTATAAATGAAAGTCTTCTCTCTCTTGAAGCTTTCACCAACTCTAGCCATAAATTTTCCAAACAACCATGAGCTCCACCATTAATACTCTACCAAGCTTTTAATTATCATCCTCTCCCAAAGTGCTAGAGTTATTAAGAGTTGTAATTTTTGATCTTCAAGTGTTAGAAGATCAACAAGTTCTCTTCTAATTTCTTTGAAGTTGGCGAGTCTTCGTAAGAAAACTCGTGTGTTGAAGTTGGCGAGTCTTCGGATCCAAACTCGTGTTAAAGTTGGCGAGTTCTTCGGATCCAAACTCGTGTGTACTATTTTGATTAAATAGTAGATTTAAGCCGGAGAGAGTTTCGGGACTGGATTGCCTCAAGCGAGGATACCAGGATACATCTTGTGTTTGATCTTCTTACTCTTTCCTTTTATTGGTCATATATTACTTCTTGTGCTCTAGTTATTTTTTATTTCCCTATTCACCCCCTTTAGGGTTCTACAATTGGTATCAGAGCTTTGTTCTCTTAATTGAGTACATCTTTTGAGTGATCTATGGCCACTAACCCTAGTATCAATACCTTCCACAATAAGGGACACCCCACAAATAGGCCTCCCCTATTTGATGGAACCAACTTAACTACTGGAAGATTAGGATGAGCATTTATCTGAAGTCCATAGATTTCGATTTATGGGATTGTGTGATAAATGGTATCCCTACACCTTCCAGAGTTATTGAGGATATTGCCTCTGACACCCTTAGGAACACACTTACTGAAAATACCAAGAAGCTTGCTAGTCGAGATGCCAAGGCTATGAACGCTCTTTATTGTGCTCTCGATAGTAGTGAATTCAATAGAATCTCTACTTGCAAGACTTCCAATGAGATTTAGAAGTTGCTTGAAGTCACACACGAGGGTACTTCACAAGTGAAGGAATCCAAGATTAGTAGACTCACGCAAGAATATGAGTCCTTTAAGATGAAGCATGGTAAATCTATTACTTGCATATTTACTCATTTTGGTGATATTATTAATCCTCTCTCTTCTCTTGGTAAGGAATATCCTGTTCATGAAAAGATCAGAAAAATTCTTAGAGGATTGACAAAAGGATGAAGTCCTAAAGCTGCCGCAATCATTGAGGGGAACGACCTGACAGTCATGAACCTTGAGACCCTCATGGGGAAGCTTATGACTCACAAACTCGATATGAAAGATCAAGAGGAATCTTCTATATAAGAGAAGGAGAAGGAGAAGGCCAAAGAGAAGGAGAAGTCTCTTGCTCTCAAAGTTACAAAGTCCTACTCCAAGGATAGCTCCGACGATAATGAGTCGGACGATGATGAAGAAATAGCTCTCACAGCTAAGCACTTTCGGAAGTTCATTAAATTCAACAAAGCCAACCGCTTCAGACGAAAAAATGAGGAAGATTCGGCGTGCTATCAATGTAGAAGAATCGGACACATTAAGAGGGACTGTCCGATGATAAGAAAAGACTCAAGCAAGTACGAGAAGCCTAGCAAGGGAAGCTCGTCCTCCAGGAAATTTGCCAACACAAGCATTTGGTGTGAGAGTGACGCAAGCGACTCCGACAATGACAAAGAGTGCAAACACAATGCCAACATTTATCTCATGGCAACCGATGAGGTACTTGATGATCTCTCCTTAAATACTCTTACTTATGATGACTTGGAGAAAGTTATCCTTGAATTATATGAAGAGCACAAAGGTGTTAGGAATAAATACAAGAAATCTCTAAAAGAGGTTGATGCTCTTCAACTTGAAGTAGAAAAACTCTCAAGCATCATTATTGATGTAAAGGGAAAATCTCCTGCTTCTGACACGGATGAGATAGAGTCTTTGCGACTCAAGTTTCAAGAATCCCTTGTCACCATCAAGAAAAAGGATGATGAGATTCAATCCATGAGAAGAGCTTATGAATTTGCTATGCATAAGGTTCAAGATGCTAATAGGAGAGAATATGATACTTCTATTAAGTATAATGATCTTCTTGTACAGAGTAAGAAACTAGGTAATAAGAACACTACTCACATGCATACTCCAAGTCACCTCCACACTCATCACAATGCTAGGCATACTTCTTACATGAACACTACACAGAAATCCTTTTCTAACACAAGAAAATGACCATTTGTTAAGAAAAACACTTCGTATCATACTTTTTATTATCTTCATCATAATACTAATGATAGAACTCCTCGCACTAGAGATTCACATATGCATGATACTCACACATCTTCTTCTAAATCCTCTATGATTTGCAACTATTGTGGCTTGCTTGGACATACGACCAATTATTGTCATACAAGGAAACTTGTTGATAAGAAAGTTTTTAAGTGGGTTCCTAAGACTAACACTCAAGGACCCATACAATCATGGGTACCAAAATGTTTATCTTCAACTTATGTTGTAGGTGAAGAGTCCTTCTCATGCTAGAAGCAAGTGGATTCTCGATAGCGGTTGTTCACGGCACATGACCGGGGATGCTTCATTATTTACAACGCTATCGATGAAGAAGGAAGGACACGTCTCCTTTGGTAACAATCTTAAAGGTCATATTATAGGAAATGGTAATATCGGTTCCCCTTCTTATCCTTGTATTAAGAATTTGTGTCTTGTTACTAATCTTAAACACAATCTTCTTAGTATTAGTCATCTTACCGATAATGGTTATGATATCAAGTTTGTAAAGCTCAAATATTTCATTACCGATAGTTCAAGTGGATCTATTGTTTATGAAGGCATTAGTGAAAACAATATCTATGTTTTATATCTTGTCGAAGACACTAACAATGGCAGGTGCTTAGTTGCTAAGAACGATGAAAGTTGGCTTTGGCACATGAGGCTCGGACATGCCAACATGGATACCATTTCTCGTCTTGCTACCAAGAAGCTCGTAAGAGGACTCCCAAGTATCCCGTTCAAAAAGGATATGGTGTGTGAAGAATGCGAGAAGAGTAAATTGACCAAGTCATCCTTCAAATCCATCAACTCTGTGAGTACCTCTAGACCTCTTCAACTTATTCGTATGGATCTTTTTGGTCCTAGTAGAGTTGCTAGTCTTGGAGGCAAGCTTTATGCTTTTGTTTTGGTTGATAATTTTTCGAAATTTAGTTGGGTTATTTTTCTTGCTTGCAAAAGTGATACTTTTCGTGAATTTGTTGCTTTTTGTAAACGTATTCAAAATGAGAAAGGTTTTTCTATTAACAAGATTAGAAGTGATCATGGGGAAGAATTTGACAATGCCGATTTCAAAAGATTTTGTGAAAAGAATGGTTTTGGACATGATTTTGCTTGTCCACGAACTTCTCAACAAAATGGTATTGTGGAGAGAAAGAATAGAACCCTTGGCGATATGGCCCGGGTTATGTTAAACCAATATAAGCTTCCCCAATATTTTTGGGCGGAAGTCGTTAACACGGCATGTCATGTTATAAATAGGGTCTTGATTAGACCTATTTCTAAGAAGACTCCTTATGAGCTTTGGTTTGACAAAATTTCCTCTATTGAATATTTTAAATTTTTTGGTTGTAATTATTTTATTTTGAATACCAAAGATAACCTAGGCAAGTTTGAAGAAAAAGCCTATGAAGGAATATTCCTTGGATACTATACTCATAGTAAAGGTTTTCGTGTTTTTAATAAAAGAAGTCTTGTTGTCGAAAATTCAATCAATGTCTCTTTTAATAAACTTAACTCTTCTACATTCTCCTCTTCCGATGATATTGATGACATCTCGTTTGGGTTGGACAACTCCTCTATTGGAGATCATCCTTCTTCATCTAACAATGAAGTTGTGACTCCTCCAACGAAAGAGTCTCCACCTCTCGAGCCTCCTCAAAAGGATCTTCCAAAAGAATGGAGATTTGTCACCAATCATCCTAAGGAACTTATCATTGGGGATCCTTCCTCCAATGTTAGCACCAGATCCTCCACTCGTGATCTTTGTGCAAACGTGGCTTTTATCTCTCAAATAGAGCCTAAAAATGTTAATGATGCTTTGCTTGATGAATTTTGGATGATAGTGATGCAAGAAGAGCTAAATCAATTTGAGCGAAACAAGGTTTGGGAACTTGTCCCAAAACCTAGCAATCACCCCATTATTGGAACTAAATGGGTGTTTCGAAATAAACTTAATGAAGATGGGTTATTGACTCGTAACAAAGCCCGATTGGTTGCTCAAGGCTATAACGAAGAGGAAGGCATTGACTACGACGAAACCTATGCTCCGGTTGCTCGTCTTGAATTCATTCGTATGCTATGTGCTTTTGCTTGCTTTAATGATTTTAAACTCTTTCAAATGGATGTTAAGAGTGCTCTAAATGGTATTATTAAAGAGGAAATTTATGTAAAACAACCTCCTGGCTTTGAAGAATTTCAATTTCCTAATCACGTGTTCAAACTCCACAAAGCCCTTTATGGCCTTAAACAAGCTCCCCGTGCTTGGTATGAGCGCCTTAGCTCCTTTCTTATCTCACACAATTTTTCTAAGGGCAAGGTTGACACAACACTTTTTATCAAATCCCATAGTGGGACTCTTTTATTGGTTCATATTTATGTCGATGACATTATTTTTGGTTCTACTAACAATACTCTTTATGTAGAATTTTCTAAAGTTATGCAGGAAGAATTTGAAATGAGTATGATGGGTGAACTATCATTCTTTTTGGGATTACAAATCAAACAAGGACCCAAAGGGACCTTCATCAATCAAGCAAAATATACAAAGGATTTCCTCAAGCGTTTCGAACTTGACTCATCCAAATCAATGAGGACTCCTATGCCAACAACGACAAAGCTTGACAATGATGAAGATGGCACATCGGTTGACATTCGTAAGTATCGAGGTATGGTTGGTAGTTTACTTTATCTAACTGCTAGCCGTCCTGATATCATGTTTAGTGTATGTCTTTGTGCACGTTATCAAGCAAATCCAAAGTAATCGCACTTATGTGTCGTGAAGCATATTTTTCGATATCTCAAAGGCACCGTGAACATGGGCCTTTGGTATCCGAATTCTTCATCCTTTGAGCTTCACGGCTTCTCGGATACAGATTTTGTCGAATGCAAGATTGACCAAAAAAGTACTAGCGGCACATGTCAATTCCTTGAGAAATCCATGGTATCGTGGTTTAGTAAGAAACAAAATTATGTTGCTCTTTCAACCACTGAGGCCGAGTATATTGCGGCCGGTTGCTGTTGTGCACAAATTCTTTGGATGTCACAAACACTCATAGATTATGGCATTTCTCATACTTGCACCCCTATTAAATGTGATAACACTAGCTCGATCAATCTTACGAAAAAATCCGATTTGTCACTCACGCACGAAGCACATTGAAATTAGACACCAATTTCTTCGTGACCATCAACAAAAGGGGGATATTCGTCTTGAATTTATTGACACTACTTATCAGTTAGCCGATATTTTCACCAAACCAGTCCCGGAAGATCGCTTCGTTTTTCTTTGCCAATAATTATGCATTTTAAATTTTGACTCATAGTTCTTCTCGGCCGGCACACCGATGGTATACAGCGGTATACCGACGGCATGCCGATTTTGGTTCAGAATTAGGTTCTGTGCCAAAAATTGGTATACCGTCGGCATACGTCGGCATACCGACGGTATACCGGTGCGCGGCGGACTGCTGTGTCAAATCCAGCACGGACCCACCTTTCTTCCCTTCTCTCTTTATTCTTTTTTCTTCTCATTAATACCCTTCACATCAAATCACTTCCCTCTTTATTAACCCACTCCTTCTCTCCTCTTCCCCATATCTTACTTTCCATCACATTAACTACCCATCACATTAACTACCCATCCCTTCCTCTTCTCCATAACTCCTCTTTTATCTCCATCATTTCCAACCCACCCTTCCCCCAAGCAAGTCGACCTCTCCCAATGCTACTCGGATGGTGTCCCATCCGTCCTCGCTGTTTTTCGCTCTATCGGTGGTGCCTCCACATCACGTGCCTCCTCCTCCCAAGAGCCGTCAGCTTCCACTCCTGCCGCACCCGCCTCTACTCCTCCTACCTCCGGCCGCTACATGCCGCTGACTCAGCAGCATTTCGATATGCGTATGGCTCAGGCAGAGGAGCAGATGCGAGCCAACACTCGTGGCCTTGGCACTCTGATTCAGTCCCGCTTCCATGACCAGGCCTATTTCATTCAGCGCACTCTTCAGGACCGGGACGCTTTTCTGGATCTAAATCTTCAGGATCCAATGTACCAGGCCTTCCGCTTTTTCGATACCAATGCCTACGGTTTTATGTACCCGAACGGCATTGATCCTTTTGGCGCTTTCCACCAGGCTCAGGATGGTGGGGATGATCCGGCTGACGAGTAGGGGTTGCTTCTTTTTGATGGTGGTGTCGAATAAATGGTTGTCTTAGTTTGTTTGTGTTTGTGTCTTTTTCTGCCTTTTGAGGTCCTTCGGGGACCAGTGGTTGGTTGTTACTTGTTGTTTGCAGTCCTACGGGGACTTGTTATCTGCTTTTTATTGTCTTGCTAACTCTCGTAGAGGAGAGTTTTTACTTTGGTCTTATGAAGTATGTTATGGGTGTCCTGCATGTATTCAATTTCTACTTTATCTATCAATACATGCTTTTGTCTATGATACTGTGCTCTATTTTTATGCTATTTTTTTATCATTTTTATTTTTCCCATCTTTGACTAAGTGACAAAAGGGGAGAAAACGTATTGAGGGGGAGTTGTCTACCTATGGGGGAGTCACTCCCTGAAGATGCTATCTCTCTATTTTGTCAATTATCAAAATGGGGGAGATTGTTGGCACATTATTATTTTGATAATATTAACAGCATCTTCGTAGTTTAGTTTTTTATGTTTTCAGATTGATATCATTTCAGAAGCTCTACTACATAAAGTCTATCTATTCAAGTTTACCATCCATAGCCTTGAAGACTGAAGTAAAGACCGACGCTCCTTGTATAAACGGCTTCCTACACTGCATGATTTCGAGTCTGTACAAGGTCTAGGTATTTCTGTAAACACTTAAGGTTGGATGACAAACTAAAAGCTTTCTACTTCTTTAAAGTCAAAAATCAATATCCTATAGATCGGCATACCGGCGGTATGCTCCGGCACCGACGGTATACCGTTTTATTGTCCATAAAACCTTCTGTAAGAAATGTCGGCATACCGACGGTATGCTCCGGCATACCGACGGTATACCACTTCTGTGGACCACAAAACGTTCTGTGACAAACCTCGGCATACCGACGGTATGCTTCGGCATACCGACGGTATGCTTCGGCATACCGACGGTATGCTTCGGCATACCGACGGTATGCTTCGGCATACCGACGGTATGCTTCGGCATACCGACAGTGTACCATTTTGTTTGCCTCAAAATGTTCTGAGATAAACGTCGGTATACCGACGGTATACCGGGTTACGAATATTTGATTTTTGAATGGCATAGACTGCATTAATGGCAGCATTAAATGCTCCCAACGGATATTAATATGACTGTTACTGTTCGACCGGTATACCGACGGTATGCCGGTGCATACCGACGGTATGCGGGTCAGGCTGTATCCAGGAGCATTAAATGCTACCTACTCTTGGTTTCTCTATAAATGAAAGCCTTCTCTCTCTTGAAGCTTTCACCAACTCTTGCCATAAATTTTCCAAACAACCAAGAGCTCCACTATTAATACTCTACCAGGCTTTTAATTGTCATCCTCTCCCAAAGTGCTAGAGTTATTAAGAGTTGTAATTTTCGATCTTCAAGTGTTAGAAGATCAACAAGTTCTTTTCTCATTTTTTTGAAGTTGGCGAGTCTTCGTAAGAAAACTCGTGTGTTGAAGTTGGCGAGTCTTCGGATCCAAACTCGTGTTGAAGTTTGCGAGTTCTTCGGATCCAAACTCGTGTGTACTATTTTGATTAAATAGTGGATTTAAGCCGGAGAGAGTTCCGGGACTGGATTGCCTCAAGCGAGGATACCAGGATGTAGCTCCCCTTCCCGGAATTTTGAAATATTTTTTATTTTATTTATTTGATTTAAATAGTGATTTTAGATAATTATTTAGTTAATTATTACGGTAGACGATTTTAGCCATGGTTGAGTTTTGAAGTACCAAACGACTAGAAATCATGGCACGGATAGTGCAGTGGCGTGCTTTGACTAGTGTTTAGCCATGGTAGGGGAATGCCGAGCCATAGAAGTGTCCTAACTAGGAAAACCAGGCCAAGTTGCGACTTAACCCCTATAAATAGTTTAATTATTTATTAATTAATTTATTGATTTGTAGGTGACCCGGTTGTACCGAACTAGTCCGGACGGACCAAAACCAAGTCCAAACCTACGTAGTCGGGTGGGTGCATCCAGAGACGTCCGTATAGATGTGTATTGGGTATATGTATAGTTGTATTTTATTTAATGTTTTAGCAGGAGATTGTATATTAATGGGTGTTATACATTTATTAAATATTTTATTGGACTATTTAGGTATGCATAGATATATATATAAATGTATATTATATTGGTGTATATATAAATATATAAATGTATATTATATGGATGTATATATGTGTATATATATATATATGTATATATGAGTGTAATTATAAATATATAAAGTATATATATACGTATACGTATATATATATATATATATATATATATATATACATATATATATAAAAAATATATATATATATATATATATATATATATATATATATATATATATATATATATATATATATATATATATATGTAGATATATTGGACTAATAAGAATAGAAAAAAATGAAAAGGGCCCAGCCTTCGGCCCAGGCCCGAGCCCACTTGGCCGGCCCACTCCAAAATCCCAGCCAACTAAACATCCAGAGCCGAGCCCTTGGTTTGAGCAGCAAATCATCCCTAAGTCCCCCACAGGCTTCCTCCAGCAAAGCAACTCCCCAGCAAGCTAAGCCCAAACCCAACTGCAGTCAACCGACCCCAAAGCCCCACACCAGCAACTAGGAACCGAGCCCAGCCCAAGGCAAACCCAATAGCCATTGGGCCAGACCCGAGCCATCCCACCATGGGAAATCAAATCCCAACAGAGAAGCCCCGAACCTGGGTTAACGCAAACAGTGGGAAAACCACATATATATCAATCGATATATACGAATAGAGGGAGAGTTAGAAAGTTTGAAACCACTCGCCAAACCCTAACACCAATGCCGCGCCACCCTTCCTCCTCCCGTGGGCGACCCCCGCGTGCACCCTCGGCGCCGCCGCGCACCGCCGGCCAGGCACGGATACCCGATCACACGCGCACAGGTGGAGCCAATGACAGCAGCCATCGCATTAAATGCGCGACTTCGCGAATCGTTTTCTCTGCGCGTGTTTGATTGAAAGTTGATTCGTCTTCGCAGGTATGAACGCAACCTATAGAGCTTTAAGTCTGTTCTTTTAGTTTAAATTGGTACGGTCTAGATCGCCCGCAAAGTCGATGCAAAGTCGACGAAAAATACCCCGGAACAGGACAGCATATAGCAGTCCAAACCACTGATTTGGAAGGCAGATACTTGCCAATCCAACCGCAGTTTAGGAAAAACTTTTAAAGAAACTTTTAGACAACATGTAGAGGATTAAAGCCCTACAAATAGAACTATTTCTAGCATACTGTACAACAAGTAATTTCTATTTGAAGTTAGGGAAAAACCTGTTTCGAAAATCACAAAATCACTCCGATACCACGTGCGTCCCGCCAAACCGGGCAACGTGGTCGTGCACCGTAAGCATCGAAAGCTGCATAACGGCTTCGTGGTCGTGTGGGCTTTGACGGAATTCAAATTGGTCGCGTGGTGCGCGACGAATTTGATGCGTATCCGTCAAAATTCACCGTATCGTGCACTTTACAAATTCTCCAATTACTTTGTGCACGTTCATCAGATCGAGATAATACTTGCGCCATCAGGACCGTATCATTTTTCTGGTCCTGCATGCCAAGTTTAGTCCGATTCTGAGACAGTTGAGAAAATTACCGTTTCGCAGGCCCTACGGTCCGACTCAACGGACGATTTTGTGCACGGTCCGCCGAAATCCAACTTTAGACATACGGTTGGGTTCATATCGGAAAACCAAATCCGTAGACATATAGTTTGACGACTTTAGAGACCATTGACCCTGGCATATTTTTCGGTGCAAAGCGGGTCCAACGGCGGACACCGTTTTTGCCCAAAATTACCGTTTTGTCCCTGTGTCCAGAATTGGACTTAAGGACAGGCAATCCTAGCTAATTTGACTATTCTGAGAATTTTGGTAACGTTTATTTCAGCTTTCGGAGACAGTTGTGATGACTTGGACTTTCTGACTTGTTGATTGGCGATACATTGTTGGTTCTCCGTGCAACCTCCAGGCAAGTATACCTTGCCGAACATATACAGTATTTACATGGTTTATCTTTCCTTATTGTAGTCCTTTTCATATTATCACATAATTCCATATTGTGATTAATTCGTCTTGGATTGCTTTATTTGTTCTAGATTACGTGCACGTATAGGAGGTTTAACATTGCTGGAATATTGGTCTCTTTGTGTTACTCTTTTCTCGTGATTGAGTTATCAATTTTATATCTGTCCTCGACCATTCTCGACTAGGAGTATCTTGCATTGTACTACAGTAGAGACATACTATAGCTTGGGAGTATCTTACATTGTACTACGATCTATAGCTGATTCTTTATCTTGATTGACTTGACTTGAGACATGCCATAGATTGGGAGTATCTTACATTGCACTACGACCTATAGCATATATTGATTGATTGATTGACTTGACTTGCGACACTATAAATTGGGAGTATCTTGCATTGTACTACGATTTATAGGAGTCTACTTGACCTTGTATCCTTTAGGAGAGGAGATAGATACTAGAATTAGCTAATCTTGACTGGGATTATCTTGCATTGTATTACAGTCAAAACCTACTATAGATTGGGAGTATCTTGCATTGTACTACAAGCTATAGAGGTTAATCGATTGATTTGTAGCCAAGTCTAGTATTATATTTCCTCATGACTCGTCGTCCTTAGATGTTCTTCTTGCAGTGTTCTTATTCTCCACACCTGTTATTTACTGTCATATTAGTAGGCATGTTTTATGTATCTTGCTAGTCCTCTGAGGACCTGATGATCTCTTCAGGTAGCTGATTGCACGGAGTTAGTTAGCTGAGCATGTGGTAGTTGACTTCATCTGCATAATTCAGGTATTTTGTTAGTGATATTGATTTACTATCTTTCTCGTGCTTTTATGATATATTTTGCTTATCAGCTTTACTTTATAGACTCTTATTATTCTTGGAGTCTAATCGAACAATATGCTAATGGGCTGCAGACCATGACCCATGATTGTTCATTCTTGCCTTATATGATTTATGTGGATTGAGATATAGTTTAGATTAGACATGATACCCATGACCTTGACAGCTTATACGTACTCGAGTCGGGCTGGAGTCCGCTCGATACGTAGCTGGCTTGCTCACGAGCTCGCGTCCGAAAAGCGGGTGCGGGTCGTGACAAGTTTTTTGGTGGCCCATGCAGGTCAGAGCATATCGTATCGGTTACGTAACTGTATCGGTACGAGCCTGCGCACCTGACTAAACCCTTAGAAATCTCAATCCACTCTGCCTTGAAAATTCTCCTAGAAATTCTCCACGTCCTTGAAAACTCTATATTTGCTCTCAATTACACTTCCTTGCTTCCTGTGCCATTGATTCTCGTCCCTTTTATTTCGGGATGATGAATGATCGTGCTATCTAAGATTTATCATAAATTCTTAATTTATAGTATAATATTGCTTGACTATCGAATATTGGTTGTTTATATATATGAGGGATTATAGGTACCATATGTCCTAGATAGTCTTGGTAGAATTTTTAGTTACTAGTTAGAAGATTATATGATTTTAGTGACCTATGTTTCAAGGGAGTAGTGTGACCAAAGGTGGGTAGAAGTCCTCAAATATTCTTGGTTATAAAATATTTGTGAGAAATTAAATTTGAGGAGATTAAGGTTAAGGTAGACTTTCTTCTTGAATTTTAAGAATAGCTACGAATTAGAATTTCGAGGACGAAATTATTTTTAAGGTGGGTAGATTTGTAGCTCCCCTTCCCGAAATTTTGAAATATTTTTCTATTTTATTTATTTGATTTAAATAGTGATTTTAGATAATTATTTAGTTAATTATTACGGTAGACGATTTTAGCCATGGTTGAGTTTTGAAGTACCAAACGACTAGGAATCATGGCACGGATAGTGCAGTGGCGTGCTTTGACTAGTGTTTAGCCATTGTAGGAGAATGTCGAGCCATAGGAGTGTCCTAACTAGAAAAACCAGGCCAAGTTGCGACTTAACCCCTATAAATAGTTTAATTATTTATTAATTAATTTATTGATTTGTAGGTGACCCGGTTGTACCGAACTAGTCCGGACGGACCAAAACCAAGTCCAAACCTACGTAGTCGGGTGGGTGCATCCAGAGACGTCCGTATAGATGTGTATTGTGTATATGTATAGTTGTATTTTATTTAATGTTTTAGCAGGAGATTGTATATTAATGGGTGTTATACATTTATTAAATATTTTATTGGACTATTTAGGTATGCATAGATATATATATAAATGTATATTATATTGGTGTATATATAAATATATAAATGTATATTATATGGATGTATATATGTGTATATATATATATATATATATGTATATATGAGTGTAATTATAAATATATAAAGTATATATATACGTATACGTGTATATATATAAATATATATATATATATATATATATATATATATATATATATATATATATATATATATATATATATATATATATATATATATTGGAAAAAAAAAAAATATATATATATATATATTGGACTAATAAGAATAGAAAAAAAATAGAAAAAAAGAATGAAAAGGGCCCAGCCTTCGGCCCAGACCCGAGCCCACTTGGCCGGCCCACTCCAAAATCCCAGCCAACTAAACATCCAGAGCCGAGCCCTTGGTTTGAGCAGCAAATCATCCCTAAGTCCCCCACAGGCTTCCCCCAGCAAAAAACTCCCCAGCATGCTAAGCCAAAACCCAACTGCAGTCAACCGACCCCAAAGCCCCATACCAGCAACTAGGAACCGAGCCCAGCCCAAGGTAAACCTAATAGCCATTGGGCCAGACCCGAGCCAGCCCACCATGGGAAATCAAATCCCAACGGAGAAGCCCCAAACCTGGGTTAACGCAAGCAGTGGGAAAACCACATATATATCAATCGATAAATACGAACAGAGGGAGAGTTCAAAAGTTTGAAACCACTCGCCAAACCCTAACACCAATGCCGTGCTACCCTTCCTCCTCCCGTGGACGACCCCCGCGTACACCCTCGGCGCCGCCGTGCGCCGTCGGCCAGGCACGGATACTCGATCACGCGCGCACAGGTGGAGCCAATGACAGCAGCCATCGCATTAAATGTGCGACTTCGCGAATCGTTTTCTCTGCGCGTGGTTGATCGAAAGTTGATTCGTCTTCGCAGGTATGAACGCAACCTATAGGCCTTCAAGTCTGTTCTTTTAGTTTAAATTGGTACGGTCTAGATCGCCCACAAAGTCGACGCAAAGTCGACGAAAAATACCCCGGAACAGGACATCATATAGCAGTCCAAACCACTGATTTGGAAGGCAGATACTTGCCAATCCAACCGCAATTTAGGAAAACTTTTAGAGTAACTTTTAGAAAACATGTAGAGGATTAAAACCCTATAAATAGAACTATTTCTAGCATACTGTACAACAAGTAATTTATGTTTGAAGTTAGGGAAAAACTTGTTTTGAAAATCACGAAATCACTCCGATACCACGTGCGTCCCGCCAAACCGGGCGACATGGTCGCACACCGTAAGCATCGAAAGCTGTGTAACGGCTTCATGGTCGTGTGGGCTTTGACGGAGTTCAAATTGGTCGCGTGTGCACGACGAATTTGATGCGTATCCGTCAAAATTTACCGTATCGTGCACTTTGCAAATTCTCCAATTACTTTGTGCACGTTCGTCAGATCGAGACAAAACTTGCGCCATCAGGACCGTATCATTTTTTTGGTCCTGCATGCCAAGTTTGGTCCGATTCTGAGACAGTTGAGAAAATCACCGTTTCGTGGGCCCCACGGTCCGACTCAACGGACGATTTTGTGCACGGCCCGCCGGAATCCAACTTTAGACATACGGTTGGGTTCGTATCGGAAAACCGAATCTGTAGACATATAGTTTGACGACTTTAGAGACCATTGACCTTGGCACATTTTTCGGTGCAAAGCGGGTCCAACGGCGGATACCGTTTTTCCCAGAAATTACCGTTTTGCCCCTGTATCCAGAATTGGACTTAAGGACAGGTAATCCTAGCTAATTTGACTATTATGAGAATGTTGGTAACGTTTATTTCAGCTTTCGGAGATAGTTGTGATGACTTGGACTTTCTGACTTGTTGATTGGCAATACATTGTTGGTTCTCCGTGCAACCTCCAGGCAAGTATACCTTACCGAACATATACAGTATTTAAATGGTTTCTTTTTCCTTATTGTAGTCCTTTTCATATTGTCACATGATTCCGTATTGTAATTGATTCGTCCTGGATTGCTTTATTTGTTCTAGATTACGTGCACGTATAGGAGGTTTAACATTGCTGGAATATTGGTCTCTTTGTGTTACTCTTTTCTCGTGATTGAGTTGCCAGTTTTATATCTGTCATTGACCATTCTCGACTGGGAGTATCTTGCATTGTACTACAGTAGAGACATACTATAGCTTGGGAGTATCTTACATTGTACTACGATATATAGCTGATTCTTTATCTTGATTGACTTGACTTGAGACATGCCATAGATTGGAAGTATCTTACATTGTACTACGACCTATAGCATATATTGATTGATTGATTGAATTGACTTGCGACACTATAAATTGGGAGTATCTTGCATTGTACTACGATTTATAGGAGTCTACTTGACCTTGTATCCTTTAGGAGAGGAGATCGATACTAGAATTGGCTAATCTTGACTGGGATTATCTTGCATTATATTACAGTCAAAACCTACTATAGATTGGGAGTATCTTGCATTGTACTACAAGCTATAGAGGTTAATCGATTGATTGGTAGCCAAGTCTAGTATTATATTTCCTCACGACTCGTCGTCCTTAGATGTTCTTCTTACAGTGTTCTTATTCTCCACACCTATTATTTACTGTCATATTAGTAGGCATATTTTATGTATCTTGCTAGTCCTCTGAGGGCCTGATGATCTCTTCAGGTAGCTGATTGCACGGAGTTAGTTAGCTGAGCATGTGGTAGTTGACTTCATCTGCATGATTCAGGTATTTTGTTAGTGATATTGATTTACTATCTTTCTCGTGCTTTTATGATATATTCTGCTTATCAGCTTTACTTTATAGACTCTTATTATTCTTGGAGTCTAATCGAACAATATGCTAATGGACTGCAGACCATGACCCATGATTGTTCATTCTTGTCTTATATGATTCATGTGGATTGAGATATAGTTTAGATTAGACATGATACCCATGACCTTGACAGCTTATACGTACTCGAGTCGGGCTGGAGTCCGCTCGATACGTAGCTGGCTTGCTCACGAGCTCGCGTCCGAAAAGCGGGTGCGGGTCGTGACACAGGATACATCTTGTGTTTGATCTTCTTACTCTTTCCTTTTATTGGTCATATATTGCTTCTTGTGCTCTAGTTATTTTTTATTTTCCTATTCACCCCCCTCTAGGGTTCTACAATTGAGAGATGAGAATTTTGGAGGTACATATAGTATCGCTCCTTTGTTTATAATGAGTGTAGTTTTAACTTTTGTTTATCACCGTTGTTAATTTCAAAAAAAAAACTAATGGACGACAAATTGTACCCATGACGAGTGCAACGACTATGTAATTTGCTAATGAAATATTTAGTTGTAGGGACACATGACAACATCATAGTGGTCCTCAATGTATGAGATAATAATTTTATAACAAGTTGGTCCTGGTTTATGATAGTTATCAAGCCACTTTTTAAATGGCAACAAAAATAGCTTTTAATAACAGATCCTCAGGTACTTTCAGACGCTAGACCAAATTAAATTTGATTTTTAAAAGTCTTTTTGATAAGTTGCTATTACCAAATAGCTTTTGGAGCTACTTTTCGAAAGGAAAAAAAATGGACTAAAGCAGCTACAATATGCTATCCCAAACCTACCCTATATTAGTAAATAGTATGTTTTAAGGTTAATAAATTGTATAAGCTCAAACCTCTATAAATAAGCCTCTAATAAATATTACGTTTGTATTTTGGTTGGACTGTTTTCTTTTCTTGTCCTCATATAAAATTTCTTCACTTCCTCTGTTCCCTCATCCACGAAAAAAATTCACATAGACTTATCTCCATCTGTTTTACGAATTACTAGCATCATAAATCGATCAATCAAGGATCATGGAGGGAGGAGTTAGAAAGCTCACAACGATCGTGGTTCTTTCCTTCTATTCTCGGGACAATGCTCGGCCAATCCGACGGAGTATAAAGAGGGCAATAGTTGGTACGAAAGGTGTGAGAGGAAATGCGCGAATATATTATTTTCTGAAACGATTTGTTTTTTCCCCTGCATTACTGCTGCTTTGGCATACGGTGCCATTGAAGCCTCAAAAATTCTTTTCGATTATTATGTGCGCCGAATGTCGCTCAAAGATATCGAAAAAAAGTATGCTTATCTTAAAAAATTGTAAGAAGAAAAATACTCCTTTTAATATTGAATAAAGCACAATTACATTAAATATTTTTGCATGGGATTTTGGAGGAGAATAAATTTAAATGGTAGATTATATAACAAACCAATTTGTATTAAATCGGCAAGGATCTACCTTTTTGTACTCTTTGAATTTTGAAATATGTTAACGTTCAAAACTATGTCGTATAAAACTTGTACATCAATTTTGAGAGATGAAATGACAAAAGACAAGGGACGGGACTTTGATTTTTTATTGTCACGGAAGAAACATATAGCCACAAACTAGTATCAAGTAACTAGGATTTTTATTTTATTAAAACGCTTGTTCAAAATGTGTTAAAGACGAGGATGAGTCGCAACCATTATTTCTCTCACTAAATATGGTATGACAAGAAAAATATAAACTAGTACACTTAATAGATAAATGACATAAAAAATATTATCATTTATGAAAGTAATAAAAATATAATTCAAGGAAATAATCAATAATAATAATTATGGTGTATGAGAATTACCTAAGTTGCATAGAATAATTATTTTTTTCTCTTCGAGATGTCCTTTTTTTTAATTGAAGCGAATATTAAATTTTTTGTGGGTAAGGGAGAGAGAAAATAGTGAATGAATGAAATTTTCGGTGAGATTATACAATTTTATTTGGATTTAATTGTTAAGACATAAATTTATATATGGTATAAGATGAGTGGAAGAAACAAATAGGAAGTTACTCAATGGATATTAATAGTTATCAAATTTAAGTTATTTTAAGATTATGTATTATTGTTGAAATATTAAGTTATTAGCATATTTGAAATTTGAAGATATTAAGAGGTTAAATATTTCTTTTGGGGTTTTTGTTTTTTCTATTTATAAGTGACAACTTAACTTGTAAGTGGCTCAAATTATAGAAGTGAAATTTGCCACATAAAAAACAAATAGTTACTTTAAAAGAATATTAAAAAATTAATTTTGTATTGCAGTATTTGTTGCAAGAAATTTCTAAATATTGGTAACCAAACAGCCTCTAAATAGTTCATTATTGCTCAAGAGTCCCTTAAAATGTACAAAATTTACTTCAATTAATCATGCTCAAGAGACATCAAATTTTATAAATGTTATTTAAAATTAAAATGACACTTAAACTAATATCATATAAAATCTAGTTTTATCTCTTCGTAACCACATGGATGAAATTTTATGTGAGTTAAAGAAACCGACATGAAGATGAAAAAAAAATAGTAACGTGGAAGGAAAAACATACATATTTCTTTTATTTAGTTGTAGTACTTCTCTTATAATGTATTTAAGTACTATAACAACTTACTTAAAGTTTGACATTTGTCATCACATATTTAAGTAAAGGGGACGGATTTTTTTATTTCCTTGCTACAATTTAAATAAACAAGTAGTAACCCATACTATATGTATCTCCAAAACTAGTCCCTCCATCTCCCTCCGCCACATGGCCCTCTGCTATTCGCTCATGTTTCCCCCGAACTCTCCCTATTTGCTTCGTTCAATAAGGAAATGCCACGCGGCGGAGGGACATTGAGAGATGAGATTTTTGGAGGTACATATAGTATTGCTCCTTTGTTTATAATGAGTGTAGTTTTAACTTTTGTTTATCATCGTTGTTAATTTCAAAAAAAAACCAATGGACGACAAATTGTACCCATGACGAGTGCAACGACTATGTAATTTGCTAATAAAATATTTAGTTGTAGGGACACATGACAACATCATAGTGGTCCTCAATGTATGAGATAATAATTTTATAACAAGTTGGGCCTGGTTTATGATTGTTATCAAGCCACTTTTTAAATGGCAACAAAAATAGATTTTAATAACAGATCCTCAGGTACTTTCAGACGCTAGACCAAATTAAATTTGATTTTTAAAAGTCTTTTTGATAAGTTGCTATTACCAAATAGCTTTTGGAGCTACTTTTCGAAAGGAAAAAAAAAAGGACTAAAGCAGCTACAATATGCTATCCCAAACCTACCCTATATTAGTAAATAGTATGTTTTAAGGTTAATAAATTGTATAAGCTCAAACCTCCATAATAAGCCTCTAATAAATATTACGTTTGTATTTTGGTTGGACTGTTTCCTTTTCTTGTCCTCATATAAAATTTCTTCACTTCCTCTGTTCCCTCATCCAGGAAAAAAATTCACATAGACTTATCTTCATCTGTTTTACGAATTACTAGCATCGTAAATCGATCAATCAAGGATCATGGAGGGAGGAGTTAGAAAGCTCACAACGATCGTGGTTCTTTTCCTTCTATTCTTGGGACAATGCTCAGCCAACCCGACGGAGTATAAAGAGGGCAATAGTTGGTACGAAAGGTGTGAGAGGAAATGCGCGAATATATTATTTTCTGAAACGATTTGTTTTTTTCCCCTGCATTACTGCTGCTTTGGCATACGGTGCCTTTGAAGCCTCAAAAATTCTTTTCGATTATTACGTGCGTCGGATGTCGCTCAAAGATATCGAAAAAAAGTATGCTTATCTTAAAAAATTGTAAGAAGAAAAATACTCCTTTTAATATTGAATAAAGCACAATTCCATTAAATATTTTTGCATGGGATTATGGAGGAGAAAAAATTTAAATGGTAGATGTTATAGCCAATTTGGTTTGTATTAAATCGGCAAGGATCTACCTTTGTGTACTCTTTGAATTTTGAAATATGTTAACGTTCAAAACTATGTCGTATAAAACTTGTACATCAATTTTGAGAGATGAAATGACAAAAGACAAGGGACGGGACTTTGATTTTTTATTGTCACGGAAGAAACATATAGCCACAAACTAGTATCAAGTAACTAGGATTTTGATTTTATTAAAACACTTGTTCAAAATGTGTTAAAGACGAGGATGAGTCGCAACCATTATTTCTCTCACTAAATATTGTATGACAAGAAAAATATAAACTAGTACACTTAATAGATAAATGACATAAAAAATATTATCATTTATGAAAGTAATAAAAATATAATTCATGGAAATAATCAATAATAATAATTATGGTGTACGAGAATTTCCTAAGTTGCATAGAATAATTATTTTTTTCTCTTCGAGATGTCCTTTTTTTCATTGAAGCGAATATTAAATTTTTTGTGGGTAAGGGAGAGAGAAAATAGTGAATGAATGAAATTTTCGGTGAGATTATACAATTTTATTTGGATTTAATTGTTAAGACATAAATTTATATATGGTATAAGATGAGTGGAAGAAACAAATAGGAAGTTACTCAGTGGATATTAATAGTTATCAAATTTAAGTTATTTTAAGATTATGTATTATTGTTGAAATATTAAGTTATTAGCATAGTTGAAATTTGAAGATATTAAGAGGTTAAATATTTCTTTTGGGGCTTTTGTTTTTTCTATTTATAAGTGACAACTTAACTTGTAAGTGGCTCAAATTATAGAAGTGAAATTTGCCACATAAAAAACAAATAGTTACTTTAAAAGTATATTAAAAAATTAATTTTGTATTGCAGAATTTGTTGCAAGAAATTTCTAAATATTGGCAACCAAACAGCCTCTAAATAGTTCATTATTGCTCAAGAGTCCCTTAAAATGTACAAAATTTACTTCAATTAATCATTCTCAAGAGACATCAAATTTTACAAATGTTATTTAAAATTAAAATGACACTTAAACTAATATCATATAAAATCTAGTTTTATCTCTTCGTAACCACATGGATGAAATTTTTATGTGAGTTAAAGAAACCGACATGAAGATGAAAAAAAAAATAGTAACGTAGAAGGAAAAACATACATATTTCTTTTATTTAGTTGTAGTACTTCTCTTATAATGTATTTAAGTACTATAACAACTTACTTAAAGTTTGACATTTGTCATCACATAATTAAGTAAAGGGGACGGATTTTTTTATTTCCTTGCTACAATTTAAATAAACAAGTAGTAACCCATACTATATGTATCTCCAAAACTAGTCCCTACATCTCCCTCCGCCACATGGCCCTCTGCTATTCGCTCATGTTTCCCCCCAACTCTCCCTATTTGCTTCGTTCAATAAGGAAATGCCACGCGGCGGAGGGACAATGAGAGATGAGATTTTTGGAGGTACATATAGTATTGCTCCTTTGTTTATAATGAGTGTAGTTTTAACCTTTGTTTATCATCGTTGTTAATTTCAAAAAAAAAAAAAAAAAACCAATGGACGACAAATTGTACCCATGACGAGTGCAACGACTATGTAATTTGCTAATAAAATATTTAGTTGTAGGGACACATGACAACATCATAGTGGTCCTCAATGTATGAGATAATAATTTTATAACAAGTTGGGCCTGGTTTATGATTGTTATCAAGCCACTTTTTAAATGGCAACAAAAATAGATTTTAATAACAGATCCTCAGGTACTTTCAGACGCTAGACAAAATTAAATTTGATTTTTAAAAGTCTTTTTGATAAGTTGCTATTACCAAATAGCTTTTGGAGCTACTTTTCGAAAGGAAAAAAAATGGACTAAAGCAGCTACAATATGCTATCCCAAACCTACCCTATATTAGTAAATAGTATGTTTTAAGGTTAATAAATTGTATAAGCTCAAACCTCCATAAATAAGCCTCTAATAAATATTACGTTTGTATTTTGGTTGGACTGTTTTCTTTTCTTGTCCTCATATAAAATTTCTTCACTTCCTCTGTTCCCTCATCCATAAAAAAAATTCACATAGACTTATCTCCATCTGTTTTACGAATTACTAGCATCGTAAATCGATCAATCAAGGATCATGGAGGGAGGAGTTAGAAAGCTCACAACGATCGTGGTTCTTTTCCTTCTATTCTTGGGACAATGCTCAGCCAACCCGACGGAGTATAAAGAGGGCAATAGTTGGTACGAAAGGTGTGAGAGGAAATGCGCGAATATATTATTTTCTGAAACTATTTGTTTTTTCCCCCTGCATTACTGCTGCTTTGGCATACGGTGCCTTTGAAGCCTCAAAAATTCTTTTCGATTATTACGTGCGCCGGATGTCGCTCAAAGATATCGAAAAAAAAGTATGCTTATCTTAAAAAATTGTAAGAAGAAAAATACTCCTTTTAGTATTGAATAAAGCACAATTACATTAAATATTTTAGCATGGAATTTTGGAGGAGAATAAATTTAAATGGTAGATGTTATAGCCAATTTGGTTTGTATTAAATCGGCAAGGATCTACCTTTGTGTACTCTTTGAATTTTGAAATATGTTAACGTTCAAAACTATGTTGTATAAAACTTGTACATCAATTTGGGAGAGGAAATGACAAAAGACAAGGGACGGGACTTTGACTTTTTATTGTCACGGAAGAAACATATAGCCACAAACTAGTATCAACTAACTAGGATTTTGATTTTAGTAAAACACTTGTTCAAAATGTGTTAAAACGAGGATGAGTCGCAACCATTATTTCTCTCACAAATATTGTATAACAAGAAAAATATAAACTAGTACACTTAATAGATAAATGACATAAAAAAATATTATCATTTATGAAAGTAATAAAAATATAATTCATGGAAATAATCAATAATAATAATTATGGTGTATGAGAATTACCTATGGTGCATAGAATAATTATTTTTTTCTCTTCGAGATGTCCTTTTTTTTCATTGAAGCGAATATTAAATTTTTTGTGGGTAGGGGAGAGAGAAAATAGTGAATGAATGAAATTTTCGGTGAGATTATACAATTTTATTTGGATTTAATTGTTAAGACATAAATTTATATATGTTATAAGATGAGTGGAAGAAACAAATAGGAAGTTACTCAGTGGATATTAATAGTTATCAAGTTTAAGTTATTTTAAGATTATGTATTATTGTTGAAATATTAAGTTATTAGCATATTTGACATTTGAAGATATTTAAGAGGTTAAATATTTCTTTTGGGGTTTTGGCTTTTTTCTATTTATAAGTGACAACTTAACTTGTAAGTGGCTCAAATTATAGAAGTGAAATTTGCCACATAAAAAACAAATAGTTACTTTAAAAGTATATTAAAAAATTAATTTTGTATTGCAGTATTTGTTGCAAGAAATTTCTAAATATTGGCAACCAAACAGCCTCTAAATAGTTCATTTTTGCTCAAGAGTCCCTTAAAATGTACAAAATTTACTTCAATTAATCATGCTCAAGAGACATCAAATTGTACAAATGTTATTTAAAATTAAAATGACACTTAAACTAATATCATATAAAATCTAGTTTTATCTCTTCGTGACCACATGGATGAAATTTTTATGTGAGTTAAAAAAACCGACATGAAGATGAAAAAAAAATAGTAACGTGGAAGGAAAAACATACATATTTCTTTTATTTAGTTGTAGTACTTATCTTATAATGTATTTAAGTATTATAACAACTTACTTAAAGTTTGACATTTGTCATCACATAATTAAGTAAAGGGGACGGAATTTTTTTATTTCCTTGGTACAATTTAAATAAACAAGTAGTAACCCGTACTATATGTATCTCCAAAACTCGTCCCTCCATCTCCCTCCGCCACGTGGCCCTCTGCTATTCGCTCATGTTTCCCCCCAACTCTCCCTATTTGCTTGGTTCAATAAGGAAATGCCATGTGGCGGAGGGACGTTGAGAGATGAGATTTTTGGAGGTACATATAGTATCGCTCCTTTGTTTATAATGAGTGTAGTTTTAACTTTTGTTTATCATCGTTGTTAATTTCAAAAAAAAAAAACCAATGGACGACAAATTTTACCCATGACGAGTGCAACGACTATGTAATTTGCTAATAAAATATTTAGTTGTAGGGACACATGACAACAACATAGTGGTCCTCAATGTATGAGAGAATAATTTTATAACAAGTTGGGCCTAGTTTATGATTGTTATCAAGCCACTTTTTAAATGGCAACAAAAATAGCTTTTAATAACAGATCCTCAGGTACTTTCAGACGCTAGACAAATTAAATTTGATTTTTAAAAGTCTTTTTGATAAGTTGCTATTACCAAATAGCTTTTGGAGCTAGTTTTCGAAAGGAAAAAATGGACTAAAGCAGCTACAATATGCTATCCTAAACCTACCCTATATTAGTAAATAGTATGTTTTAAGGTTAATAAATTGTATAAGCTCAAGCCTCCATAAATAAGCCTCTAATAAATATTACGTTTGTTTTTTGGTTGGACTGTTTTCTTACTTGTCCTCATATAAAATTTCTTCACTTCCTCTGTTCCCTCATCCATGAAAAAAATTCACATAGACTTATCTCATCTGTTTTACGAAATACTAGCATCGTAAATTGATCAATCAAGGATCATGGAGGAGGAGTTAGAAAGCTCACAACGATCGTGTTCTTTTCCTTCTATTCTCGGGACAATGCTCGGCCAACCCGACGAGTATAAAGAGGGCAATAGTTGG
>JANAVB010017596.1:3534874-3608602 GCA_029216955.1 Iris pallida | reverse complement strand
ATATATATATATATAGTAAAAATTATATTATATATATATATATATATATTATATATATATATATATATATAGATGTGTATGTTTGTGTATATATAAATAATATATAATATGTGAGTATTTGTATGTATATAAAAATATAATATATATGTGTACATATATATATGTATAAACGACATTTGTGTGTACATATATGTATATATAAATATATATATATATAATATGTGTGTGTATGTGTATCTATATAAAAATATATTATACATATGTATATGTGAGTATATAGATATGTATATATAAGTACAAAGGTATTTATGTATATTTATGTATTTATATATAAATATATATCATATATTTACGTATTGAGATGTATATATATATCTATAAATATATATGTATTAGAATATAAATAAAGTAGAATATAAAAATATATATAAATATATATGTATTAGAATATATAAAAAAAATATGTATTAGAATATAAATAAGAATAAAAATTAGAAAAAGAATAAGAAAAACTAAAGAAATAAAACCAACCCAGCCCAACCCGTTGGCTGAGCTCCCAAGCCCGGCCCACTGGCCGAGCCAGTAAAAACCCCACGGTTCTGTTGAGAACAGAACACGCGTATGCGCGCTCGAGAGAGGGAGAGCTCGAACAATCGATGAAACCCTAACACCTACTCTGCCGCCACCACGTGCCACCCTAGGCGCACAACATCGTCGCCGTCGGCTGGCCGTGGCAGTGCCGACCAGGGCCCTGCGCGCGTGGCGCTGTACAGCGGGTGAGCAGCAGCAGTAATAGCAGTTGCAACCACAGACTTCACCGTACGATCACGTCCTCAACGCTCGACCAATCCCCAAACCAATCACGCAGGTATGACCCTCATATAACCCTTGTTAATCTTGATCATCTAGTTAGTAGGTAACAGCCATCGATTGGTCGAGAATTCGACACAAAATTGAGGAAAAAACTCGATTTCTAAACGTTTTAGATTGTCCTGGAAACCCGACTTTGAAAGCCTATTTCGGTCGAACCTTCGATCAATTTCGAAATCCACCTGAACAGGTGTTTAGACAACATATACGGCAGTAAAACCCTTTTTACGGAACCTGATTTCATTGAGTAGGTTAAATGTTATTTGATTCTAAAGTTAGAAAAAAACCCCGTTTTCAAATATTAGAAAAATCACAAAACTCATCCACACGACGTGCGTCCAGCCATTTCGGACAACGTGGTCGTGAACCGAAGGCATCAAAAGCTGCGTAACGGCTTCGTGGTTGTGTGGGCTTTGACGGAATTCAAATTGGTCGCGTGTGTGCGACGAATTTGATGCGTATCCGTCGAAATTTACCGTATCGTGCACTTTGCAAATTTTTCAATTACTTTGTGTACGCTTGTCAGATTGAGACGAAACTTATGCCAGCAGGACCGTATCATTTTCTGGTCCTGTATGCCAAGTTTGGTCTGATTCTGAGACAGTTGATAAAATCGACGTATTGTGGGCCCTCCGGTCCGACTCAACAGGTAATTTTGTGCACGGCCCGCCGGAATCCAACTTTGGACATCCGGTTGGGTTCGTATCGAAAAACAGGATCCGTAGACATGTAGTTTGACGACTTTAGAGACCATTGACTCTGGCACGCCTTTCGGTGCAAAGCGGGTCCAACGACGGATATCGTTTTTGTCCAAAATTACCGTTTTGCCCCTGTGTCCAGAATTGGACTTAAGGACAGGCAATCATAGCTAATTTGACTATTCTGAGAATGTTGGCAATATCTGTTTCAGCTTTCGGAGACAGTTGTGAGGACTTGGACTTCATGGCTTGGCAGTTGACTGTATTTTGTTAGATCTGTGTGCAACCTCCAGACAAGCATACCTTGCCTCCCTCTACAGTTTATTTACATGCATATTTTTATTAGTATATAGTTTTACTAGTTGGTTATTACTTGTGATTTGTATATCGTACATGCTAGTATAGCTATAGTCCTTGTATATGGTTAGACATATTAGTTCATATTGGATTGGTTCTCTCATGTATCGTGATTGGGTCGTGTCGTGTCTTCATCTGTGTCTTGACTGAGTTGTGTCTGCAAGTATATGTGAGTGAACTGCTATTCCTTGTCTTTTCCATAACCTGCGAGTCCACACACGGGGCGAGGGTTGCCTTTGCACCTGCGAGTCCACATACGGGGCGAGGGTGACTTGTCTTGAAGCTGACCTGCGAGTCCATATTTGGGGCAAGGGTTGGTATCCATTGATCTACCAGCAGTTCATTTATACATGCTTGATCCCGTATCCGTGTTTATAGTTACCTGTCAGTAGCCACATGTCAGTTTTCTTGTCTAGTTCCTGTTTATACCCTGGTTATATTATTGCATGATTAAACTGCTAGATAGGCATATTTTATGTATCCTGCTAGCCCTCTGAGTACCTGATGATCTCTTCAGGTTTAGTGATTGTATGGAGTTAGTTAGCAGAGCGGGACGGTAGAGGATTACGATGCATGATTCAGGTATTTGCTTGTGATATTGCTTTACTATCTTCTCATGCCTTATATTCCATGTCATGATATATTCCGTTTATTTATAGACTCATATCATTCTTAGAGTCTAATCGAACAATATGCTAATAGGCTGCAGACCATGACCCATACTTGTTTATTCTTGTTTTACAATATTCATGTGGATTGAGATACAGTTTATATTTGACCTGATATCCATGACCTTGACAGCTTATACATACTCGAGTCGGGCTGGAGTCCGCTCGATACGTAGCTGACTTGCTCACAAGCTCGCGTCCGAAAAGCGGGTGCAGATCGTGACAAGTTTTTGTGGTGGCCCATGCAGGTCAGAGCATATCGTACCGGTTACGTAACTGTACTGGTACGAGCCTGCGACTTTGACTAAACCTTAGAAATCTCAATCCACTCTGCTTTGAAACCTCTCCTAGAAATTCTCTACGTCCTTGAAAACTCCATATTTGCTCTCGATTATACTTCCTTGCTTTCCGTACCATTGATTCTCGTCGCTTCCTATTCCGGGGCGACGAATGATCGTGCTGTCTAGAATTCATCAGAAATTCTTAAATTATAGTATAATATTACATAATTATTGAGTGTTGGTTGTTTATAGATATTAGGGAGTATAGATGCCACATGTCTTAGATATCTAAGGATAATGACTCTAGCGACTTGATGGAAGGTTATAAGTTTTAGTGACACACCATTGAGGGAGTAGTGTGACCAAAGGTGGGTAGAAGTCCTCAAGTATTAGAGGTTATAAAATACTTTTGAGAAATTAAATTTGAGGATATTGAGGTAATAGTAGACTCTAATTTTTAAGAAATAGTTATGAATTTGAATTTCGAGGACGAAAATTATTTTTAAGATGGGTAGATTTATAGCCTCCCTTCCCGAATTTTTTTTTGAAATATTATTTTTATTTATTTATTTTAGATGGTGATTTTTAGATTTCTTTAAATAATTATTTAGTTAATTATTACGGTAGATGACTTTAGCCATGATTGAGCTTTGAAGTACAAGACGGTTAGGAATCATGGCACGGATTAGTGCAGTAGCGTGCTTTGACTAGTGTTTAGCCATGGTAGGGGAATGTCCGAGCCATAGTGACGTCCTAACTAGGAAAACCAGGCCAAGCTATAGCATGACCATTAGAAATAGTTTAATTAATTATTATTAGATTTATTGACTTGCAGGAACCCGGTTGAACCAAGTTAGTCCAAACTGGGCCGAACCAAATCCAAGCCCATGTAGGCATGCAGTGAAACTCGGGACTGGCCATGTAGACATTTTATGTGTATACAAATATTTTCTTATTTATTTTTAGGACTTGACAAATACTTTCTAAATATTTAATAGTTTATTTAAATGTTGTTTTAGAATAATTGTACGAATTTCTGGAGCCAAATAAATGGTGTGTTTGATGAGTTCACGGAAATATATTATTGGTTTAATTACAGTATTATTAGGGTTATTATTATTATTAATGTTAATATTGTGGTTATTAAATAATAAATTATTTATTATTAATAGTTAATATTGTTTATTCTCTAACATAGATATATATATATATATATATATATATATATATATATATATATATATATATATATATATATATATATATATATATATATATATATATATATATATATACCTGGCCCTATATCTAAATATATTTATATATATATACCTATATCCCTGCCCCCCCCCCCCCCCGGCCCCCCCCCCCCCCCAAAAAAAAAATATATATGTATATATATATACCTATATATATACATATATATATATATAATATATATATATATATATATATATATATATATATATATATATATATATATATATATATATAAATATATATATATATATATATATATATATATATATATATATATATGGTGTATGTTTGTGTATATATAAATATATATATAATATGTGAGTATTTGTATGTATATAAAAATTATTATATATGTGTACGTATATATATATATATATATATATATTATATATATATATATATATATATATATATATATATATATATATATATATATATATATATATATATATATATATATGTATAACGACATTTGTGTGTACGTATATATATATATGTATAAACGACATTTGTGTGTGTATGTGTATGTATGTGTATCTATATATAATATGTGTGTGTTTGTGTTATTGCGACATTTTATAAGTATTCTAGCCAAGGCCGTGATTTTTTTTATTCCTTCGAAGATCACTTGCTCTTGGATTGCCCTTTGCTACGCTTGACAAAACCTTTCATTGTTTATGTATTACTTCTGTTTTAAATTGTTTGGTAGTGGATTTGTCTCCATCCAACGACTGGTACAATTGGTAATTCATAGTGGATTATGATATCATTATTCTCTTATGTTGTGGATGAGATTTAGTGTGCCCTGATTATATTGCATTTACAGCTTACGTATATTTGTTATACGGCTGGCATGTCTATGTTTCTTGTCCTACATATTTTAGGACTGGGGTGTTACATCGACGGGGAGACTCCTTTCCGTCGAATGGTGTCAGCGATTGTGGTTTATACTTAGGAGGATAAACCATATTATTCCACTCAGGAGGATAGGGCTGCCGGATCCCGAGCTTCTAACGCTCCTCATGTTTGTCCATAGCCTCTATGCGAGTGCGTAGATACCTTAGGAGATCGAACAGTTCCTCGGTTGAGATAGGAGCGGACAATCGAGGCAAGCTATGTTGATCGGCCCCATGTGAGAAGACGACCGAGGGAGGGTATGATAATCCATTCCCAAGAGTACATGTTGGGGTGGCATATTCGATTCCCCATTGGTATCTGGGTCAGGACTTGCGGATGTCAGAGCCCTGGTCGAAGGGTTTGCGGCTAAGCTCGTCTGATGTCGAGCACCACCTGCATCAAGGCTTGCATGGAGGTGAAAAGAGTTTTAAGACCCGTCTCCAGGGTATCGATGCGATGTAGGAGATCAGGGTTCGAAGCTTCTCCCTCTTCTTTATTTCTACCCTATGTCATGTAAACAGGTATGACGTGGGCTGAAGTAGATCAGTAGATCTTTCACTTTATGTCTCACTATCTTGAGGGAAGGATGACATCAAGGCCTCTTCCTCAGAATTTGGGAGTTGGCTACCCACAGCCGCCTCGGTGTCAGTTTCCTGACAGATTGCCTCATCTTCGAATGAGGGATTGTTATGGATTATCGGGATCTGGCTACCCCTTCCTGCACTACCGATGCGGTCTTCACTTTTGATTGGGTATTCTGAAATACACCAGTAGCAGAGATTATTGTCTTATTCCCTCGCGGTCGGCTCTTTGATGCACTAGCCGAGGTCGGTGGGTTATTGCTTTTTATATTTCTCCTAGAGCGGGAGAATTGGAGATGACTTGGCACAAGGCGACTAAGAGTTATTCCTCGTCTTCGATTAGCATCTTCTTTCTGAGATGTTGTCGGATGGGTACCATAGGCTGCAGTCGCTGGAACATAGACTGCCTTGGTGGTGGGGCCATTGTCTTGCAACAGTAGCAGTTGATAGTGATTGTAGCACAAGTATGCCCTACAAGGGTGCGTTATATGTAACAGTCACCTCTCCCGACCTACGTTTGTGAGTGATCACGCTACATAGATCGTGTGAGGAGAGTTTCACATTTACACCCTCTTCAGGTGCATGGCTAGGCCAAGCGTCAGGGTGTGTATGTGAGTGATATGCCCCCTGACATAGTTCCAACGCATGAGATGCGCCCAAGTGGTTGGTGGGCGAACAACACTTATTGTGAGTCGAACCCACTTCATGTGCAGATTCTATGTCGGCGCATGGGTTCGAAACCACAAGATTTGCCCCCTGACTTGATTCTAGCGCATGAGATGCACCCAAGTGGAAGGGGGACTTTGAGAGTTGACCCATTCTGGACGTATAAGCATCTAAGTCAAATCTGTACAGCTTACCATCAGCCACGCGCATGACTTTCAGCGCACATTTCTGGACTGCTGTTGGCATAGCACATTGATGGCGCATGACCCGTGCCGCCTTGGATTTCTTTATACTAGCCTATGAAGGTGCATAGTTCTCAGAATCCAACTTTTTCTTTCCTTGATTGCAAGTAATTCCGTCGAAGACAGAGGGTTTTTCCTGTGCAGTAGATCCCATGTGCGGGAATGTGGCTGCACCCTTGTTCTTTCGGCACATCCTTTTTGATTTAGATGAAGCAGTTTGGGAGTTTCAGTCAACACTGCACTTTTCTGGCAGATGTGCTACCCAGAAGCAGCGTCTTCTTTACTGATGATGTCAACAGCAACGATTGGCTGTAGCGGCAGTCCCTGCGGTATTGGTGCTCGATGCATCGCCTTTGGGCACCCAGACTCGACGAGTCTTCTTCGCCTTTGACAGCCGCTTCGAAGGACTCGCACTGCCTTCAGAGAGGAACTCCTCGTATGCTTGCTGGTCGAAACGTACAACCAGCATCTTTTGGGAGGAGCCGAACTTGTTGTCGTCAGATTGTGACAGAGCTTTCTCGTTGGAAGACAAATTCTTTTCCAACAGAGTCGCCAGCTTGTTTGCCATTAAAAAGCAATTTAGGAACTTTTATATAACAAACGAAATGAGTACAATCTGGGATCCTCAACAGGATCATTTGACTACAAATTTACTTTTCTGGGGATGGCAATGGAGGATTTATTCTTTACTCTATTGACAATTCGACGATGATCAGGAGGCGAATGCAAGTCTTGGACGGCGATTCGGCTCTCTTGAAGTAAGCTCTGACTCTCTGAATGAGTGTATAAAAATCCATGGGGTTGAATGAAAGAATGATCCTTCTATTTATAGACAGTAGAATAATCCATTCATGCACGCATGTGAGATGCATGCATAAAAATTTGGCACGTAGGAATGCCACGCGCATGACTTTGTTAGGCATAGGGGTGTTGTACCTGGAAAGCTTGAACTGAATCTAGTGTAACTGTACTATTATGTTGCGGATGAGCTGACACGTAACAGTTGTTGAGGTTCGTTTGTTGTTGAGATCAATTGGCACCCATTCGTGAGCAGAACTGAGTCAATGACACGTGGTGCGAGCATATTGCTCAAAGATCTCAATCAGTTTAAGAGATCATAGATCTGATGCGCCTGAGAGATCTGGCACATGAGGAAACTTGGCAAATAAATTTTGGAGGATGAATAGCCAGTTTGGGTGCATGGCTTTTAGGTACGTACGCTAAATTTGGGTACAAGGCTTTCAAAGCGCGTACGAGATTTATTCGGGTCAGCCACGTGGAAAAGCAAAGCTGTGAGTAATGATTACGCTGACGTCGGTGTCTCTTCATTTTTTTGTGAAAATTGTTAACTGTTAAGTTTTTGAGCCGCGTGTATGTTGACATCTTACTTGAGCATTAAATATTTGATTGGTGAAGAGCTTTATGTAGGCACATCATTTATGGAGCACATCTATCCGAAGAGCACATCAGCTGTGGAGGCATCTATCCAAGGAGCACATCAGCTGTGGGGCACATCTATCCGATGAGCGCATCAGCTATGAGACGCATCTCATTGGGTCAACCTTGTTGAGCATTTCGAGGCTCGAAATAAACAACTTTGACTTGGGTAAAATCGAGATGGCAGATTCATTGCCATTAATGCTAAGTTCATCGCATTAATTTTGGGACGACTGTCGCATGGCGCATGGATTTGGTTCTACCTTGGCCTATAAATAGAAGTATTTGTAGAGAGGAGAGCTTTCTCATTCTCATTTCATACAGCTTCTCATCGAGAATGAACTCAACCGATCCTTCTCCTTGGCGAGTTGGTAGGCTATGGTTTTTGGATCTCCTCGTTCGAAGAAGCTTCGATTATGATGACGAACTCCATCAGAGAAATAAGATGCGTCGAGTTAGCTATGGGCAGAGCAGTTCATGCTCATATACCTTACTGGCAGTGTTCTTCCTTAAGACAACATCAAGTGCCAAGATGTTACCGGATTTGGGTTGGTTGCTAACCCACATTCTGCTCAGTAAATGCTTCATTCGGAGGGGATGCGCCTGTGCTGAGACGACAACATGATGCACCCCTAACGAGGAAGTGATTCGCTCGTGATGAAGAAGTGATTCGCTCGTGACGAGGAAGTGATTCGCTCGTGACAAAGAAGTGATTCGCTAGCAATAAAGAAGAGATGTGCCTATGCTGAGACGTCAAAGTGATGCGCCGATCCGTAGATTTAGACCAGGCTGTAGTAGATTTTCCATGTAATGAAAAAGCCATGTAATAGATTTTCATTATTGTGATCAATAATTTTTTTTATTTTCAAGCGCTTTTATTTACTATCTGTCACGACCCGCTCCCGAATAATCGGACACGAGTCGGACACGCCCAGCCTTCGTCGTTAGACACGACGAAGTAAGCTGTACCAATACTAAGGGAAACTAACCAGATAAACATGAAGTAAGGTAACATCACAGCAACTATAAACGAAATCCCAGAAATAGTACAAGTCTATATGTTTTATTACATTCATCCAGCAATGTCAAATGTCTGACTAAGTCTCAAAATAAGAAATGATATAAAGGAAAGGTACTAAGCCTCTGCGGCCTCTAGGTCCAGCACAGCTCCAGCTGGCTCAGCAATAATAGCAACATCCCGTCCATAGAAGGTGTCGCAAATAGCCTCCATCTCACCTGCAACATATCCTATTCAGGAGCGGAGCAAAGTACAGTTCTAGGTAATAAAACATGAACATAAATGAATACAAGATGTACAGGAAATGAAATACAGGAATGAACAGGTAAATACAGGAAGGTGGTACAGAAACTGAGTACAAGAGATATGGTACATGAAATGTAAAGTACAGGAACTATAGTACATGAATGTTAAGTACAGGAAATGTAACGTACATGAATGTAAAGTACAGGAATGAAACTATGATCCTGCAGTACCAGACATGATGTGCACAATATCGAAATACATCTAGTCCATGTGACCGGCTAGGGTAAGTACAGGAACATGCACAGGAGTACATGAATATGGTACGACTTAGGACCCGCGTGCACAGTGCGAGGCCTAAGCTAGGTACAGGAATATATAGTAACCGGGTTTGGTCACATCGCTAGTGTATTTCCCCACCCGACACTAACAAGTACAAGAGCAAGAGTACCAGAGTACAGGAATACATGATGTCGTGCTATAACAGTGTCACAAGAAAAGGGTACAGGAATGTAAATGTACAAAACCATAGAAAAGTACTTGCCTGGCTCTGGAAGGTACTGGAAATCAGGAACTGGATGTCTTCCTGAATTTATAATTTTGTACAAGTTGGATATGAACTAAACATAATCTCTAAATTGGTTTCTACTCATAAAATTATTAACTCAAAATTCTAGAAAACCAAGTTCTTGTTTAACTACACCCATGTTAGTAAATAGGGTGATAATTCTAACTAACAGTATAGTTAAAATATGCTCGATTAAAATGTTCCATCATAGCTCAATTGTATCTAAACCATATGATTCTATTTAATAACATACTATAACCTGTATATTTGCATCAACATTAATAAATGAATAAACAACTTAGCTATTATTCTAAGTTAGGCTTCAACCAATTCTCATGATCAGTAGTACACCACATAAATCAGTTTTTCCAGAATTCAGCAATAACAGAATATGGCAAAGCTCTCCATGATATTACTACTGCTAACTTCAACATTGACAGCTCAGTGCAACCTAATGGCCTAAAACAACTTCTCGTCCAACACAATAATTGAGCCCATAATACTGACTATAGGATCAGTCTTCTAATTTAAGCAACAAAATGAAGCCAAGAATGAAACCCTGATATTTTCTAGGTCTAGTTCTCAATACAGTAACTCAGCATCCAACCCGAGCACAATACGGATTGAGTTAAACAACCAACTTTCACAAAACTTTAAAATAAATATAGAACCCACTTTAAATTTGAATCTAAACTCTTTAACGGCTACTCATCCCAGATATTTGACCATACCCAGATCTCATCTCCAAAATAAATCAAACAAAATAATCAAATTCCAGAGAAGAGAAGATTCAAGCAGATAACAACTCCAATTTAAAATAATTCTGAATCAGAACAAATGAGTGTAAAATCATAAACAATCAAATTAAACTAATATAAGAATATACAATTTCAAACTAGTAGTCATCAATGCAACCCCAAAATGAACTTGTCTCCAGTCAGTTAACACTGCTACAGGTCTGCACTTAGTCGAACACTGACACGGTCAACTGCCTGCATACTGCAAGGATGATGGCACTGGTCATACACGTGGACACGACTGCAACCCGGACACCAATATGAAACCTGGACACAATCACTGATCTGCAAATGCACGAACACAATCTCTGCTATTCCTAAACACCAATCCAACGTGAGGCAACACAACCACAACTCAGACACGATCAATCATCAGTCAGGAGCGACTCGGACACACGGCCAACCGAACACGAAGCATGAAAGAAAACATACACAACTGAAATTACAACCAAGCATTCAATTGTAACTGAATAAAGAAGTTTGAGAGGAACAATACCTAAAGAATTCAACTGTAGTGAGACACAATTCGAAGAAATGGACACGCTTAGATTCCAAGCTCTGTTATATCAATTGTTGGACAGATTTCAAAATGTGAAGAGAAACAAATTTTGATCAATCAAAGAATTCAACCTCACTAATTCAACTAAACCGTAATCACATAGATACTTACCAAGAATTATAGATCAAGAAGTATAGCAGGAATCAGAAATTTGCCGACATTCTTCGAGTGAGAAAATAGATCAATCCTAACCAAGAAAAATTGGGAGAATAAATTTTTAAACGTTATAATTTCCAGATCTAACAGAAATTGAACGATTCTCACCGTCGATTTGCCGTGAAGGAAAAGAGGAGATAAAATCACTCGCCACCGCCGACTGTCGGTCGTCGAAGTGTGTTGCTCAAGTAAAAATCGGTCAGGCTTCCACGTTGCTGAGTCTATGAACTCCTCGACGTCACCGATGTGAAGTCAGGGCTGACAGGGAAATCTCGGAACGAATTTAAACAATCGATACTAAGATGAGAAGGAAGATCGGGAAGAACGATCGAAACTCACCTCGTCGGTGAAGAATCGTCGAAAACGAACGCTGCCGAAGCCGATCCGCGAAAATCAACCTCCGCTTGCCGTCGAAGAACGCTCGTTAAAGCTCGTGCGCCAAGTCGCCGGAGTCGCCTAGCTCAGCTCGCCACCGCCGTCATTGTCAAAGGAACGGATCGCCGAGTCATCGTCGCCGCGTCGGTGGAAGAGGGCGGAGGACTCGAGGAGTTGGGAAGCCAAGGCACTCGAGTGCTCTCGAGCGTTCGAGAGACTGAGAGAAGGAAAAGAATCAGTAGAACGTTGGAACGAGAGAATGACTCTCTCTCTCTCCAGAACAATAACTATAAAGGAAAAAGTTGGCTTTCTTACAAAAAGGCCCTCCCGCTCACAGAAATAGCAAAACTCCCCCTTCCGCCAATAACAATTAACAAAAAGAACCCCTGCTGTTTCACTTTTGCAGGAAAAATGATTTAAAATCAGTTGAGAACCCACATGGTGGGCCCAAAGTGGTTATAACAACTTTTCAAATTTGAAAAGTTGTCCAAAAATTAATTCCCTCCAAAATCTTATCATCCAAAAATTTAAATGAAAGCTAAATTATTATTTAAACTTAATAATGTCAATTGCATAATAACTAGAGTTTTTATTTATATTTTTTTAAAAAAAAACTGGGAAGTGGAGTTACACTATCTTTTTGTGATGCGCCGACATTGCTCTGTGTCTCTGGCGCATACTGTTTGTAGCACATATGAACTTGGCCTCTGTGGTGCATGAATTTGTAACGTCCCAATCCCAAAATACTTAGGACTAGGTACGTGTCCATGCCAGCTGCATACATACGAAGTATATTCCAATATATGGAAAACTCGTATGAATACATAAGCTGTAAAATGCAGTAGAACCATAATAACTAAATCTCATCCATTAGATAAATAAATGATATAAAAGCAACTTTGAATTTGTCATGTATACAATCGTTGGGCGGAGACAAAGTCCACTACCAACTATCTCAAATAAAATATACAAGAAGTGATCGATAAAATAATGAGACGAACCAAGCGCAATCGTCTTCGAAAGAATGGAGAAGATCACGACCTTGGCTAGAACACCTGCAAAATCACAGAAGCACACACCTGGAGAGATAACCAGGTCCTCAGAGGGACGTAACAAGATACATAAATATGCCATATAAATACTGAATATAAAATATGCCACAATCAAAGAAAGTGACAAGACACAATAAGGTACTCTAACCATACTAAAGTGAACATGCAGTTAAGAACAAACCTTTCGTCGCATGAGCCCTGGCTGTAATGGGATCTAGTATAGTCCCCACTTGGGCACCAGTGACCGAGAGCATGACGTTGAAAAACGACAGTGGCCAACCTGAGAGGCTCATACCCGTATCTCCAGCGGAGCTTTCGGGTTATAAGGGAAGTGCAATAGAAGCCCATACGACAAGGAAATGTTCTTCCCACCTAATGTACCTGTCAAGTCGCATCCACGACCATGTATCTCTACTAACTGCTAAGTCTTCTAACACGCCTCTATTAGCTGTTAGCCCTAACGCATGCACATGGAGGATCAGCCCACACACAAGAACCTCTACATGCTACTCATCTCACACATCCTTGTGGTACAACTGTGTCAAGGTATATGCAATACACTACAACGGTAGTCTCTTAACTCTAAGTCCATATGCAATCAAGGGATAATAACAAAGTATATCTAATATCACTGAGCAGGCAGTAAATCAAGAACTGTAAATAAATGAACAGTGATATGTAATAAAATGCAAACTAAAAATAAACAGTATAATGGCAAGGTATCTTGCCTGCGGTGCGAGAAAGGCAAATCCAAGAGTAGCAAGTGTCAGCACCAAAACTCACAAATCACAGATGACTCCAGACACCGAAACAAACATCAAAAATGATCTCGGTGAAGAAGATATACCTAGGAAACGCCTGTCCAAAAGTCAAATTCTGGAACAGGAACAAAATCGTAATTTCGGATGATCAAAACGATGTCCGCCGTTGGACCCGCTTTGCACCGAAATGCGTGCCAGAACCTACGGTCTCTAAAGTCATCAAACTACATGTCTATAGATTTGTTTTGACGAGACGAACCCAACGGTATGTCCAATTTTGGATTCCGGTGGGCTGTGCACAAAATCGTCCGTTGAGTGGGATTGTGGGCCCGCCAAAATAGCGTCCCGATCAACGGTCTCAGAATCGGACCAAACTTGGCTCACAGGACCAGAAAAATATTTCGAGTCCAATGGCGCAAGTTTCGTCACGATTTAATGAGTGTGCACAAAATAGTTGAGAAATTTCGAAAAGCCCGATACGCAAAAATTCGACGGATACGGACCAAATTCGTTGCGCACACGCAACCAATTTGAATTCCGTCAATTCTCGCACGTCCACAAATTCGATACGAACTTTTTGATATTTTTGGTTCATGATGGGGTCGCCCGATTTGTCGGGACGTACCTTATACGGGATTTTTAATATTTTTGAAAACTGATGTATCGAGATTTTTAATCTAATTAAATCTGAAATTTATTGCAGAATAAATAATTCTTTTTGAAGGTGATGAAGAGGGTCATGTGGGCTATCTACACAAATTTACGGATCTACAATCGAATTAAAATTGAAGGAGAAATCAATTGAAAAAGTGGGATACCTTAAAGTGGAAATCTGTTGTTGTTGTCAATGGTTCCTTTGTCTTCTTCGCGAGCACGGCTTCGACATGGTGCGTCCGAGCTCCGCCGTGGTGTGGGGAGGAGAAAGGAGGAGAGGAAAGAGGTGGAAGAAAATTTGGAGGAGAAAGGAATTTAGGGTTTGGGTTTTTGGTTTTACATATATACTTAAGTATATATGTATAATAAGGGGGGAGGGGTCGGCAAGCTTGGTATGCTTGCTGCTGTTTGCTTCTAAACTTAAAAAAAGGGCGCATGCTATAAGATGCTTGCGGCTGCTATTAGGCCTGGGGTGGTCGGGTGCGGCCGACCACCTCATATGTTTTATTTTTATTTTTTATTTTTTCTCTTCTTAATCTAAAACCATGATATATATATATATATATATATATATATATATATATATATATATATATATATATATATATATATATATATGTATATCCAAAATACATCAAAATTTATTTAAATCCAAATATCATTTAAAAGTCAACTATCCAATTATTTAATCTATTTGATAATATATATATATATATATATATATATATATATATATATATATATATATATATATATATATATATACATTTAAATATATTTACGTATCTATATATTTAATAACCATGTATATATATATATATATATATATATATATATATATATATATATATATATATATATATATATATATATATATATCCATAATTCTTATAAAAGTTTAAATACCAAATTAAATATCATCTACTCAATTATTTAATATATTTACACATATCTACTTATAACTAAAGTTCAAATCGCAATAAATCAACTAATAATAATAATAATATATCTATAGAATATTCATGTTTATTAAATCTCCTCAAAATAACTTTAATAATAATAAATTAATAAAATCGTCCCAATGGGTGAACTTTTACCGCTCGCCCATGTATGGGTCCAGAAAATTGTACCTTCTTGTAAAATATTATTTTATTACCAAACATAAATTTTGCACCAAAAGTCAATAAATATTCAACAAGTCTCAAAATTATTTAAAAATATTTGTACACACATCAAATGTTCCTACATGGCCATTTTGGTCACACCACATGCCTACATGGGCTTAAATTTGGTTTGGGCCCAGTTCGGGCTGAATTGGACAAACCAGGTCATCTAAAAATCAATATATAAAATAATGTTCAATAATTAAATAAAAATACTTTAAATAAGTCATTTCACAATTTGGTCTGGTTTTTCTAGTTTGGACATCACCATGGCTAGGCTTTCCCCGGCTATTACACTAGTCAAGGCGCATTGCTACATCTTCCGTGCCAAAATTCATTGTAGTCTTGTGTTCCAAAATTTAAAAATGGCTAAGGACGTTTCTAAAAATAAAAATCATGAATTGCATAAATTAATTTGAAGTCTAATAAAATTATAAAAAAATAATTTAAAAAAAATTAGGGATTTTACATCCTACCCAACTTACAAGAATTTCGTCCTCGAATTTAGGATCAATAGGGTAGATAGGGTTGAGGGATAGGAAGAGTTCGTCAATACCAAAAATGCAATTAAATTTGGTGGAGGCGATAAAACGGCGTTCAACACCACCATGCAATAGAAAATTGTGGAGTCGATATATAAAAAAATATATCATGGTTATGGAGTTCAAATAAGGATTGCTAGTGAAGGTAACAAAATTTGAATATCCAATTTTTAGAGAATAATAAGGAATTGAGTAGACAAAAGAGAACAAATTAAACTTTTGGGGAGATGTGGTTCCTCGAGAAAACTTGATACTAATCGTCTTGATTGAAAGTTAGATTTAAGTGAACGATTAGAATCATTTTCAAGTGCTCCAGAATAATTGGGAGGGCACGATAACAATTCTAGGGTTGAGAAGTGAGGAGTAGTTAAAGGCGAGGATATAGCCACATGAGTCTGTCGGTAGCTATCTACACTTGTATATAATTAACCGATTGGCAACCAAAGATGATACCTTGAGTCTATCTTAGCAAGTATAGTGCCTTGTCTTTCCAAATAAGTAAAAGACAAGAACAACAAAGGTTTCAAAGACGGTGTTATATATTGAGTACGAATTGCGGGATTCATAGGCGACAAAAATAATTCAGAAGAGAATTGTCAAGGCGGTCGCGGATGAGACTCTAAGGCAAGTTTACTAAGTCTCCATCCACGTAGAATAATATATGATAAGTGAACCAAAGTGCAATAGGTTGATCAGACCATCATGCACCGGTTCTGATTAGACAATATGTTAGTAGGTGCACCCAATAAAATATGTCATGATCAAGCTCGAAAAGAATAAGCTTGAAAAAAAAACTAAAGCTAATTTAGCAGCATGAGATTGTCAAAATATGAGTAAGGGAGGTAATGACGAAGGAAATAAAATAGTCCAGGATCTTCTAAAATCTAAGTTCCATCCAAAGTTTGGGCCTATACAGTTGTCCTAACGTTTCTTCATTTATGGCTTGGTAGACTAGATAAGGTAGGGTCCTCTGAATTTATAGTCTAAGTGAACTTACCAATGTGGTTCACAAGGAAAAAGATTTGTTAGGTGGTGAGGTATTCTACCCAACTAACAAGAGTTAAACTAATAGTATCAGGGGACAATGGGTCAAGCAATCAAGATAAAGTAAAAATTTAAGCATTTAAGGAATTTAGTAGAACACAATCACATATCGGGTCGAAAGAATTGAGTCGAGGTTGAATCCCTATCCGTGGTCAAAACATATCTGTATCATGGTAAAGATTTTAGTTTGGCCATTTTGACCATAAGGTCATATAAAAAAATAGAGTACAAGGAGGTGGGTTTTGGTGGGACATGATATGTCTACAGGAAGGTGGTCTTGTCTAGGTCTTACACATGAAATTTGTTGGATGGAAAAGTCTAATGTTGTGCTCCAAATATCCAAGTCACGGTAAGGGACGCCAAAAGATCTAAAATAGGAAGTGGGAGTGCACGAGGTGATAATTAATGCACAAAACTAAAGAAGATCAAGTTAAAGCATGAAATAAAATTAATTTAAGAATCCATAAAATAATAATTTAGGGGCACAGTTCTAGTGAGAAGATAGTATCCTAATGAATACAGTTAAGGAATAATTAAATCGTTATTCAAATGCAAATGGGTTAGAAGGTCGCAATTAAAAGATCTAGAATTGAAGGAAGGTCGAGTAAGTCAAGGTGGAAATATAATCACATAGCTTGGTAGATGACTAACAACACTTGTGTACATACTACTATCATGGTCATGAGTGACATGGCAATTAGTATGGAGTACATCCATCTAATTAGAGCTATCTTGATGGCCTACCATTTAAAATTTAACTCCAGTTTTCTCCAAAAAGTTTCAAAAATAAACTTTCAAAAATAAACCACCAAAATTGTATTCACTCCAAGCCGTTCAAATTCATCATAAAAATTTAAATTACTCTCATAAATCTCAAAGCAAAATTTTATCACGTTACTACTAATCTTTTCCAAAATTAACGTTTTAAATTCAACTATTTAACTCAAGAGTTCACAATTTACGAATCCATAAAATTTCACAATCAATCAAAAATTTAACACTCTAAAATTTCCAAATAACTCACAATAAAACTCTTAGCATATTTAAAAGCAATTTCAAAAATTAAGCTCAATGCTCTCATCAATTTTAACTTCTATTTATGCTATGTTATTCCAACAAACTCACAACTTTTAAATGGTAACTTCCTTTAATCAATAAAAATAACTTTTCATCACATCCTTCGAAATTCTTCAAAAAATTTAATATTAGCAATCCCACATTAAACTAAATTTTCAAATAATCTTATCAGTCAAAATCTCTTCTTTTTTTTACCAAAAATCTAAATAGATTTTTTTTTAAATCCTCATTCATAGGACACAATTTAAAATAAAGAAAAATTCTCAAAAATCGTTTTCATAACTTTCAAATATTTAAACCAAAAATTTGCCATAATTACTTCCACTTAAAATTTAAAATTTACTAGACACAAAATTTCAAGTTGTATGATTTAAATTTAAATAATATATACTGTCACATTTAAAATCTAAGATCATTTTCAATCCAAATTTATAACTGTTCAAATGCATATAACGATAATCCAATAAATTATAAACATCAAAACTCAAAAAATCAAATAATTTTATATTTGTTCAAAGATGTATATCTATCACCCAAAACTCATAATTATTACAACTCGAAAAACAAATCAATTTTATACTTGTGCAAGGATGTACAACTATAACCCAATAAATTATAAATATCAAATCTTGAAAATCAATCAATTTCTTAAACCAAGTATAAAATCTATAAATCCTCTGGTGTTTACTATTTAGAAATCTTAAGGTAAAAACTTTCCGTGGCAATATCCTACTTTACCAATTACTAATCATTAAATCACACTAAAAAGCCTTTTTAACTCAATTAGAGTCTTGAATGTATTCCAATTGCCAATATAACCATTCTAGCCATGTGTTTGACCTATGAGCATATACTAGTGTAGTCATCTTCCTAGTTGACACTAAGTACGAAAATAAGAATCAATGGTAGAAAGAAATCAAGCAAGATGCAGTTCAAGGAGGTCGAACAAGAGTTCAAAATTTGAAGTCGGAGGAAGAGGTCAAGCTGTATGGATGAGATTCCTAGATTCTAATCCTATGTTGCAGGCTCACATCGGTACAGTTACGTAACCGATGTGACAAACTTGACCTGCGTGGGCCACCACAAAAATATGTAACGCCCCAATCCCAAAATACTTAGGACTAGGTACGTGTCCATGCCAGCTGCATACATACGAAGTATATTCCAATATATAGAAAACTCGTATGAATACATAAGCTGTAAAATACAGTAGAACCATAATAACTAAATCTCATCCACTAGATAAATAAATGATATAAAAGCAACTTTGAATTTGTCATGTATACAATCGTTGGCGGAGATAAAGTCCACTACCAACTATCTCAAATAAAATATACAAGAAGTGATCGATAAAATAATGAGACGAACCGAGCGCAATCGTCTTCGAAAGAATGGAGAAGATCACGGCCTTGGCTAGAACACCTGCAAAATCACAGAAGCACACACCTGGAGAGATAACCAGGTCCTCAGAGGGACGTAACAAGATACATAAACATGCCATATAAATACTGATATAAAATATGCCACAATCAAAGAAAGTGACAAGACACAATAAGGTACTCTAACCATACTAAGTGAACATGTAGTTAAGAATAAACCTTTCGTCGTATGAGCCCTGGCTGTAATGGGATCTAGTATAGTCCCCACTTGGGCACCAGTGACCGAGAGCATGACGTTGAAAAACGACAGTGGCCAACCTGAGAGGCTCATACCCGTATCTCCAGCGGAGCTTTCGGGTTATAAGGGAAGTGCAATAGAAGCCCATACGACAAGGAAATGTTCTCCCCACCCAATGTACCTGTCAAGTCGCATCCACGACTATGTATCTCTACTACCTGCTAAGTCTCCTAACACGCCTCTATTAGCAGTTAGCCCTAACGCATGCACATGGGGGATCAGCCCACACATAAGAACCTCTACATGCTACTCATCTCATACATCCTCGTGGTACAACTGTGTCAAGGTATATGCAATACACTACAACGGTAGTCTCTTAACTCTAAGTCCATATGCAATCAAGGGATAATAACAAAGTATATCTAATATCACTGAGCAGGCAGTAAATCAAGAACTGTAAATAAATGAACAGTGATATGTAATATAATACAAACTAAAAATAAACAGTAGAATGGCAAGGTATCTTGCCTGCGGTACGAGAAAGGCAAATCCAAGAGTAGCAAGTGTCAGCACCAAAACTCACAAATCACAGATGACTCCAGACACTGAAACAAACATCAAAAATGATCTCGGTGAAGAAGATATACCTAGGAAATGCCTGTCCAAAAGTCAAATTCTGGAACAGGGACAAAATCATAATTTCGGGTCAAAACGATGTCCGCCGTTGGACCCGCTTTGCACCGAAATGCGTGCCAGAATCTACGGTCTCTAAAGTCGTCAAACTACATGTCTACAGATTTGTTTTGACGAGACGAACACAACGGTATGTCCAATTTTGGATTCCGGTGGGCTGTGCACAAAATTGCCCATTGAGTGGGATTGTGGGCCCGCCAAAATAGCGTCCCGATCAACGGTCTCAGAATCGGACCAAACTTGTCTCACAGGACCAGAAAAATATTTTGAGTCCAATGGCGCAAGTTTCATCGCGATTTGATGAGTGTGCACAAAATAGTTGGAAAATTCCGAAAAGCTCGATACGCAAAAATTCGATGGATATGGACCAAATTCGTTGCGCACACGCAACCAATTTGAATCCCGTCAATTCTCGCACGTCCACAAATTCGATACGGACTTTTCGGTATTTTCGGTTCATGACGGGATCGCCCGATTTGTCGGGACGTACCTCGTACGGGGTTTTTAATGTTTTTGAAAACTGATGTATCGAGATTTTTAATCTAATTAAATCTAAAATTTATTGCAGAATAAATAATTCTTTTTGAAGGTGATGAAGAGGGTCATGTGGGCTATCTACACGAATTTACGGATCTACAATCGAATTAAAATTGAAGGAGAAATCGATTGGAAAAGTGGGATACCTTAAAGTGGGAATCTGTTGTTGTTGTCAATGGTTCCTTTGTCTTCTTCGCGAGCACGGCTTCGCCATGGTGCGTCCGAGCTCCGCCATGGTGTGGGGAGGAGAAAGGAGGAGAGGAAAGAGGTGGAAGGAAATTTGGAGGAGAAAGGAATTTAGGGTTTGGGTTTTTGGTTTTACATATATACTTAAGTATATATGTATAATAATAAGGGGGGAGGGGTCGGCAAGCTTGGTATGCTTGATGTTGTTTGCTTCTAAACTTAAAAAAAGGGGTGCATGTTATAAGATGCTTGCGGCAGCTATTAGGCCTGGGGTGGTCGGGTGGGGCCGACCACCTCATATGTTTTTTTTTTCTCCTCTTAATCTAAAACCATGATATATATATATATATATATATATATATATATATATATATATATATATATATATATATATATATATCCAAAATACATCAAAATTTATTTAAATCCAAATATCATTTAAAAGTCAACTATCCAATTATTTAATCTATTTGATAATATCTATATATATATATATATATATATATTTTTTGATAATATCTATATATATATATATATATATATATATATATATATATATATTTATATTTAACAACTATCCAATTATTTAATCTATTTGATAATATATATATATATATATATATATATATATATATATATATATATATATATATATATATATATTTATAATATCATTTAAAAGTCAACTATCCAATTATTTAATCTATTTGATAATATATATATATATATATATATATATATATATATATATATATATATATATATATATATATATATATATATATATATATATATATATATATATATATAATACATTTAAATATATTTACGTATCTATATATTTAATAACCATGTATATATATATATATATATATATATATATATATATATATAGATATATATATATATATATATATATATATATATATATATATATATATATATATATATTATATATGCATATATCCATAATTCTTATAAAAGTTTAAATACCAAATTAAATATCATCTACTCAATTATTTAATATATTTACACATATCTACTTATAACTAAAATTCAAATCGCAATAAATCAACTAAAAATAATAATAATATATCTATAGAATATTCATGTTTATTAAATCTCCTCAAAATAACTTTAATAATAATGAATTAATAAAATCGTCCCAATGGGTGAATTTTTACCGCTCGCCTATGTATGGGTCCAGAAAATTGTACCTTCTTGTAAAATATTATTTTATTAACAAACATAAATTATGCACCAAAAGTCAATAAATATTCAACAAGTCTCAAAATTATTTAAAAATATTTGTATACACATAAAATGTTCCTACATGGCCATTTTGGTCACACCACATGCCTATATGGGCTTAAATTTGGTTTGGGCCCAGTTCGGACTGAATTGGACAAACCGGATCATCTAAAAATTAATATATAAAATAATGTTCAATAATTAAATAAAAATACTTTAAATAAGTCATTTCACAATTTGTTCTGGTTTTCCTAGTTTGGACATCACCATGGCTAGGCTTTCTCCGGCTATTACACTAGTCAAGGCGCATTGCTACATCTTCTGTGCCAAAATTCATTGTAGTCTTGTGTTCCAAAATTTAAAAATAGCTAAGGTCATTTCTAAAAATAAAAATCATGAATTGCATAAATTAATTTGAAGTCTAATAAATTTATAAAAAAAATAATTTAAAAAATTAGGGGTTTTACAGAATTCCATGCTTCTACAGCCGTAAAGTATGTTGCCTTTACAGAACCAAAGGCAGCCAATCTACTCCATGCGACCAGGAACTATGCGACCAGGGATCATACGACCAGGACCCTGCGACCAAAACACATGCGGTCGAGACACCATACGGCTTCCCTTCGAAGCAGACTCTATGTGGCCAAGGAGGTAGGCGGCTCAGGGAGCTTCACAAGCCTCCATATCAAGACAAATGGCTCACGCCCTTGGCTGCATCACCCCAGTCATCAATATAGCTATTTTGTGCCCGAACTTGATCACCTCAAATCCTGTTGGTAACGGCTGAAAGGATCAACACCATGTTTATGGTGCGTATAACATAACCACCCCATTCAAACCAGAGATTTCTTCAAATCATGGCTAGTGCCACGCATCAATCAAAGATCGTGCCACCTGATTTAAGTCACCCGTTAATGGCGTGCACGTTACATAATCACACTATCCAAACGACAGGTTGTCATAAATACTCATACGTGCTATGTCACCTATGATCTAGCGGTGCAGATGGACAGACATAATTACCGACAATAACACTCAAGGATCCTTAAAGTCCTCTCTCGGAGCTCTTGCAGCAACGGACACCCAATCAGCGCATCGACCAGGCCGAGCAGTTAAACAACCTCCCTAAACAGCTATGACAACCTACATGGCATTCTCCACGCAGAAGATCCTTCCCTATTATTACCTCTTTTATGGCTTGTCCGCTAAAGACACATATAAAAGGAGGTGTACACCATTAACACCAAAAGAAGAAATAAAAGAAAAAAAAAAGAGCACCCGATACATAGAAGAGAGTCATAGAGAGCATTTCAAGAAGCTGCTAAGTATCATATCATCAACGGAGTAAAGGGGTATATTCCAGTACCCGATCTCCATCGTCACACTTTTTCATAATCTATATTTGTACTAGCAAATCCTTATTATTAGGGTTTTTTGTAATGTTCAAGTCGCAATCTATAAAGGAAAGAAGTTTTATCTTAACCTATATCTTCTTTCCTTATTACCGAAGATTTTACGACGGCGAATAGGGATTAGCATGGTAGATTTCATATATGTATCATGTTTCATGATTATTATATTCATGAATATTGTGTTTAAGCGATTACTATGTTCGTGAATTATTCATACCGTGTTTGAATCCAAGAGCACTAGTCAAACGAGGAAATATCTTCGTAGACGTGTGAACTACCTTTTCTATCCCATGGTCTTTTGTTATGTCCCGATTCGACAAACCGTTCGTCGTCGCATCGATTATGCCGAATCGATCATCCTCGTTAGGGCGTGATGACGTACAAGTCTGGAGTTGTACTCGTACAAGTCAATAACATTACATTTGATCATTTATTTGAAACATTAAGTTAAAACTTTACAAACTGCAGAGTAATTGAACATGCAGTTTAGAAAGATAGAAATATGCTTTTCGTTGATAGCTTGCAATGAAGTGCAAGTTGTAATGCACATTAGATATGTTGTTGCAGCTATATTGATTAAAATAAAAGAAAATACTCGACAAGCTGCCTGAACTAATACTTGTCATTCCATACATTCACCTTTTTATATATTGAAAGCCTTCGATGAATGTGCTTCAAAATACTTCAAAATAGGAAGATCTTCAAAATGCCTCTTAGAACTTCAGCTTTGGCCCAGCACCGTGCACCCCCAGAGTTTTCGACACCTGTGGGGTTGGAGGATTAGTATACTTGGGAATGCCCTAGTGAGCAGGACGAACCCACTCATTTAAATCAACTCTGATTATTAAGGTAGGCATGCATTAGAGTTTTTTTTATTTAGAACTATATAAATTCATTTCATATTGATAGCCTTCTTTGAACAATAAAAGTATACAGTAAAACATAGCAGTTTATCATAATTCTCACCATGATCGTGCTCATCCCTGCATGAGACAGAGATAATATTTACCACCTGTATAAGACAATAGGTGAGTATGATACTATCTTACATATGGTCATTGGTGTTACACACCACTTGGGACTATTCTCATTATTATGCGATGCTACCCATTTACCCTAGGTTGCAAGCCTTACTGAAGGTCCCGCATGCCTCGTGCCGAAGCACGATAACCATTCCCTCTAGGTTGATTCGGTTCCAGGTCCCCGGATACCGTTTCATCGAAAACAAATTTGTGCACAATTCTTCCATGACCATGCCAATAAACGAACAATTTAATATATGTAACCGATTGCATAGCGCAGACAAAATTAAGCAGTATTATCATTCTAACTCGTGCGAGAGCTCATTTTCTCAAAGTCGTACGTTCTGATTTAGCATCACGTAGGTACCAAAATTCCCAAGGAACCGTATGTCGCAACTGACTTTTCATTATATTTTGCAGCCCATGAAATAGTCTCTCTTTTCTAGAACCTTAACTTTTTTCTTTTTCGTACGAAACTTATATTTTTAGAGTAAATTACTCTAAATCGATACAGTTATCCCGAGACTTGATCTTAGTGATTTGGAATGTATTTAACTTGGCATCGTCGATTTGAATAAGTTCGAGGAAACAAGAATTTTATTGGCGGGAAGGAGTATAAAAGAAGGAGACGAACCACCCATGAAGTATTTGATCGTGCTGAGAGTCGAAGCGCTTCGCAATATTCAAGCTTCAGTTACGCAAGATCCTGCAATGGCACCAATATTTTATTAGAATCCTTCCTTTAATCCTTAGTTTCAAATTCTTAGAATAAATGCAGAAATCGAAGCAAAAACACATTCATCAAAACCAAGTAGCAAAAACTCAAGAAAACTATATAGCAGCCCGGTCCCATCGAAGGACTCTTATATAAAGCTCACTCGTCGAGACGCGACCTGCAGCATCTAGGACTTATTCTAACAGAAGTCGTTCCATTAGTTGGATCGATTCTCATAACATTCGTCCAAATCGATGTGTTTGATGACACAAAGTGTTATCGAATACCAAGCTCAGTGATCGAGTCAGACTAGTCATCTAGGTTCTCGATCGAATCTAACTCGTCGCAAGAATATTACATAGTCCACCGCCTATCGGGACGGGGCACTACAAAATATACCATAAGAAAAAATTTTGTCCCAAAACTTAAGAACAATGGTCTGACCTTAAATTAGGTGAACAATGAAGGATACTTCTCTTTCATCTCTGCCTCCATTTTCTGTGTCGATTTCTCAACTGAATGCTTTCGCCAAAGCACGTGAACCAAGGACATCGATCGATTTCTTAAGACTTTTTCTTATGGTACAAAATTTGAATAGGCTCCTCCGAGTAAGACAAGTCCGCATGTAGCTCCAACCGATCGAAGCTAACCACGTGGCTTGGATCGTGCACGTATTTTTGAAGTTTTACTATTTTTGAAGTTGTGAAACGTAGAAAATATCGTGCATTTCAGCCAAGGCAGGAGGTAGTACGATCCGATAGGCAACAGTTGCAGCTCGTTCGAGGATCTCAAAACGGCCTACAAATCTAGGGCTCAATTTTCCTTTAACACCGAACCGCATCACGCCATGCATGGGCGTTACTTTAAAAAACACATGGTCCCCGACCAAAAATTTCTATCTGTCGCCGACGAAGATATACGTAATTCTTTTGTCAACTTTGTACGATGCAAAGTTTGTCCAGAATCAAGCATACCTTTTCGATAGCCTGCTCCACTAGTTCCGGTCCGAGCACCTGTCATTCTCCGACTTCATCCCAGCAAATCGGAGATCGACACTTCCTTTCGTAGAGTACCTCGTACAGAGCCATCTGAATGCTCGACTGATAACTATTTTTATACGCAAACTTTGCAAGCGACAAATGCATATCCCAACTAGTCTTTAGATCGATTGCACACAGACGCAACATATCTTCCAAGATTTGATTCAACATTTGCATCTGACAGTCCGTCAGGGGTGGTATACAGTACTAAAATGCAGTTTGGTCCCCGTCGTAGCTTACAAGCTCGTCCAGAAATGCGATAGAAATTTCACATCTTTGTCTAAAACTATTATGTCAGTACCCCATGCAGTCGAACAATCTTGTCGATATAGATTTGTGCTAGCCGATTGACACTCCATACTACTTTGATTGCGATAAAGTGAGCCGACTTGGTCAATCTATTAACAATGACCCAAATCAAAACATTCCCTACGGAGTCTCCAGAAATCCCACAATAAAATCTATCAAGATATTAACCCACTTCTACTCGGTAATGGTGAGGTTCTGCGACTCCTCGCCTGACCTTTGGTGTTTCGCCTTCACATGCTGACACGTCATGTACTGCGATACAAAGGAAGCCACATCTCTCTTCATGTCATGTTACCAAAAGTTTGTACGCAAGTGCTTGTACATCTTGTTGCTCCCAAGATGTAACGAGAACTTCGCATAATACATCTCCGTCAGAATTTCTTTTCTGAGTTCGACAGTTTCAAGAATGCAGAGCCTTCCTTTTAGTCGCATCGTCCCACCTCCGACCCGCAAAGTCAGTCGTCCTTCCTGTTGAAATTAGCTCGTGCATCCTTTTCAGGAATAGATCGTCCTTCTGTGCGGTCTTTATTTTGCCAAGCATACTCGACGCAAGCTTCAACTGAGCCAGGTGTAGATATCGATACTCAATTCCGAGTTCGATACCCATCGCTTCTAAATCTCACCGTATTTTATTATTTAGGGCTAGTGATCCCATGAACATTTTGCTCAACGCATCTGCTACGACGTTTCCCTTATCCGACGAATACTCGATCGTTAGCTCGTAGTCTTTTATTAGTTCGAGCCAACGTTGCTGTCTCAAGTTGAGTTATCATTGGATGAATAAGTATTTGAGTCTCTTGTGATCCATGTAGATCATATAAGCCACACCATAGAGGCAGTGCCGCCAGAGTTTCAACGTGAATACGATAGCCGCCAATTCGAGATCATGCGTCGGATAGTTTTTTTCGTGCTGCTTCAACTGCCTTGAAGCATAGGAAATGACTTTGTCTTGCGACATGAGCACGCACCCTAGGCAAGTTTTTGATGCGTTCTTGAATATCTGAAACCCTTCTGGACCATCTGGAAGTACAAGGATCGGAGCTGAGATGAGCCGTTGCTTTAACTCCTGAAAGCTGGTTTCACAGTTGTCACTCCATTCGAATACGACTCCCTTGTGGGTGAGGCAAGTCAGAGGCAAAGCTAACTTGGAATAAATTCATACGAATCTTCAGTAGTAGCCCGCTAAGCCCAGGAAGCTTCGAATATCACTATCCGAGATAGGTCGTTTCCAATCTACCACCGCTTCAATTTTCTTTGGATCCACTGCGATACCTTCAGCAGAGATAATGTATCCGAGAAACGTCATACTACTCATCCAGAACTCGCATTTAATTCGCTTTGCATATAATTTATATTCATGCAATTTCTGCAGCACCGTCTTCAAGTGCTCTGTATGCTCTTTCTGATTCTTCGATTAGACTAGGATATCGTCGATGAATACGACCACAAATTTGTCGATTAAGGGTCGAAAAAGTTGGTTTATCAATCCTTGAAAGCGGCTAGGGCGTTCGTCAGACCGAACGACATGACTAGGAATTCGTAATATACGCATCAAGTGTGGAAGGAAGACTATGATACGTCATCGGGCTTGATCTTCAACTGGTGGTAGCCTGAACGAATATCGATTTTTAAAAATATTATCGTGCTTTGTAGTTGGTCAAACAAGTCGTCGATTCGTGGCAGTGGATACTTGTTCCACACGGTAGCCTTGTTGAGTTCTCGATAATCGATGCATAGCTGCATCAATCTGTCTTTTTTTCACGAACAGCACGGGAGCTCCCCACAGAGAGACATTAGGGCGAACAAATCTGCGGTCTAGCAACTTGTAACCCCTCTTCCCAGAATTTTGATAATATATTTATTTATTTATTTATTTATTTGACTTTAAATGGTGACTTTTAGAATTTTTATAAATAATTATTTAGTTAATTATTATGGTAGATGACTTTATCCATGATGGAGTTTTAAAGTACAAGGTGACTAAAAATCGTGGCACGGATAGTGCAATGGCATGCTTTGACTAGTGTACTAGCCCAGGTAGGGAAGGCCGAGCCATAGTGATGTCCTAAGTAGGAAAACCAGGCCAAGCTGTGACTTAACCCTTATCGAAGACTTATTTATTTATTATTTAAATTATTGAGTTTTAGGGAACCCGGTTGTACCGAATTAGTCCAGATAGGACCCAAGACAAGCCCAAGCCCATGTAGTCATGCGGCACATCCAATGACATTCGTGTTGATGGAATGCGACATGAAGGTGTTGTATTTCGTTTTAATCATTTAATGAATATTTCTAGGTATTCATAATTAAATATTATAAATATCATTATTAGTGGATATTCAATGACACTTGTATAAAATGGGTCTTTGTGCATTTTGGGATTATTAGACTGCGCATAATGGTATATACACCATTATTGATTTATTATTATTCGTTATTATTTTTTTTTTTTATTTTATTGAGGTTATTATTATCTAATATTATTTTATTATTATTGGTTATATTATTTTTGTCCATTTAAATATTATTATATATAGTCATATATATAAACAAACAGGGCCTACACGAGGAAATAGATGCCAGTGGGATTTAATTGAGTTTTATGGAGGTATATATATAGGCATGTAAATATATATATATATATATATATATAAAATATATATATATATATATATTTATAATTTATTAATGTATATATACATATATATTTACATATTATATATATATATATATATATATATATATATATATATATATATATATATATATATATAATATAACAAACTCTCGGAATGGGCTCTTCCCCTCCCGATCCCTCTCCCCCCCCCCGTTTCCCATCCTGGTCTCCCCCGCCGCCTGACGCCCCCGCCCGCCCGCCTGTTCGTCCGCCGGCCCCGACGGCCCCCCCTTAGTTCTCCGTCGTCGTCGGGGTCGACGCCGTCACTTGGTCCCGTACCCCGCCGCTTCCCCCAATGGCTTCCCACGTCCGGCAGGTGGTCCTCGGCCAGACCGCTCCCGCTTCGGGCGGAGACGCAGGCCCCCCAGATCCTCCCTTCCCTCGATCCTAGGTCCCCCCTTCTCGTTGTAATCCCGCGCCCCCTGCCGGACTATCTCCTTGTCGGGATGCTCTGGTACCGCCGGGCCAGGCCGTCTCGGTGGCGTCTGGAGGAGGTGTTGGCCGGCCACATGCCTCGGTGGTCGACGTCGGTCAACGTCCCACCTCTTCTTCCCCCCCTGGCCGGTTCCTTTTCTCTTATTCCCCCTCATGCTCGCTGGCCGACGGCGATCTCCGCCTTGGTCGACCGGTCCAATGAGCTGCTCCGACACACTCATCTTGCGGTGGCGCCGCTGCTGAGTTGGCCGTCCTCCTCCGCCCCTGGCGCGGGACGTGCATCTCCGCCTCCGTCTGTGGCCACGGGTGGAGCCGCACCACCCCTGCGGTGGCCCACTCTCCCCAAGCCCGGCGTCCTCCGTTCGGTCGTAGCCGTTTTGGCGAGCTCGTCCTCGGGTCCCCCACCATCGGTGGCGTGTCCTGGGCCGCTTTCCTCCTTCTCGTCTCGTTTCAATTCGAGGGCCTGCAACCTCGGGGAGCGCGCCCCTCGTGCTTCGAGCGTTGACGCTCTTGCTGGTTCCTCGGTAGGATCGCCTCTCCATCCCGTTGGAGTTGGGGCCTCCGTTTGTGCAGGGGTGGCCACCCCATCTGCTGTGGTCCTCTCCCCTTTGGAGACCCACGTGGTGGAACACTTTGCGCGGCCTCAAGCGCTGCTTTGCGCAGGGAGGGCTGTTGCCCCTCTTTTGCAGCACGTGGACCCCCCCCCCACGTGTCCTCCCGACCTATCCCTTGTGCGCAATTGGGTCACCTGACCCCCCCTCCCCCATCTCCTGTTGTTGGGGCAGCGCAGGAGTCTCTGCGCAATCTGGTCCCCCCCTCCCCCTATTGCACGGTTCGATCAGCTCAGCTGGGACCCGAGCTCTCATCTTCCAGAGCCGCCTCCTTCACGCTTTCAGGACCCTGGCGCCGCGGATCCCCACTCAGTCGCGCTCTCCGGTCGTGGTAGACCTCCCTCCCCCTCCACAGTCCCCGGCCCTGGCGCAGTAGATACGCCCCCGGTCGTTCCTTCGTGGCCCAACTCCGTTCACTCCCGGTTGGACAAGTCCGCCCTGACCGCGCTCCCCGGCCCCGTCTGACAGCAGGGCTACCTCCTCCTATGGTGCGAATAGCGATTCCCTCTGGGTCAACCCCCTGCTGGGTTTTGCCCCGGTCCCCCAGGCTGTCGCTGACAAAGAAACTTCCCCCCCTCAGGCCTATGCCAGCTCGGGTTCTCCCGTGGCGCAACTCTCTCTCCCCCCGACAGTTGCTGCAGACGTTCGTGCCTCTCCCCCGTCCTTCGGCGGGATTCTCCCGAGCTCCTCGGCAGACCCCCCTCCCTCCGGGCCTTTGTCGGTGCGACCCCCTCCTCGAGTCGCGGTGCGCCGGCTGGCCTGGACCATTCAGCAGCCGGTTCCCTCCCCGGCCCCATCTCCTTTGCGGACGCACTGAGACCTGATCGGTTTAGGCCTGGCTCTTTTCCGGCCACGGAAGTGGTCCTGCCTGACGTAAATCTGACGCCTCCGTCGGACGGATTCCCTATCCGGGTCCCCTTCTCCTGCGAGGAAATCCGAGCCCTATCTTTCCCCTTCAGCAGAACTCTGGTCCTCAAGTTTGGATCCGGATGCCCGAAATTCTCTATCGTTCGAAAGGCCATCTCGAGATGGGGCATCTTGGCGACATACTGGATTGCTCCTCTAGACCCCAAACACCTGTTTATCCACCTTTCCTCCGACCAGGACTACAACAAAGTGTGGATGAAAGGTTCAACCAGAATTGATAATCAGTTTGCCAAAATTGTCAAATGGTCACCGAACTTTAACCCCAAGATCGACTCAACTATCATCTCCTCCTGGATCACCCTCCCCAATCTCCCCCTTATATATTTTCCTGCAGCAGCCCTAAAGAGGATCGCTAGCTCTTTCGGAGTCCTGGTGGCCATCGCCGAGGAAACGAAAAACCTCTCTAAATGTAACTACGCGAAGATTTGCGTAGAGCTGGACCTCACAAACGAGCCACCCAAGGTGATAAAGATAGAACTCGGTGATCAATCTTTCAGTCAAACGCTGGTTTATGACAACAGCGTTATTTTCTGTCAATACTGCCAGATGCGCGGCCACTCCCTACAACAATGCTTTCGCGCCCACCCAGAACTCAAGAAACATGTCCCCAGGTCAGCGCGCGAGAAGGGAGCAGCATCCCCACCCCGCTCCACATCGAGGACCCCCACCCCCCCCTCCTCCAGTTTCAAATTCCCTCTCCCTCTCCGCTTCTGTCCTCGCCCCCCAGCATTCTCTCGAAATTACTCTCCACAATCCCAGTGTAGAGATAAACTCGGAGTCAGCTGCAGAGCCTGAGCTGCCGAGCGCTGAGAGCCTCCCTAACCCCTTATCCCCCTCTCTCGCCATCACCCTCCATAATTCCTTCGAAGCGCTTGACTTTGCTCCGGATGATTGCTCGCCAGAGACGCCTTCCTCCGGTGGCCTCCATAACCTCCACCTCCACCCGCCACATTCTGACCTCGTCTTACTTCCCTACCACAACCCCCCCTCTCCTCTCTCTACCTCGCTACCCATCCCCATTCATCCTCCGTTGACTTAGAGATTCCCGGTGCCCTGTCGTCGGCTGATTTTAACTCTCCTTCCATAGGGGAAGTATCACCTCTCCCCTTTCGATCGGACATCGACCCTCCGCACCCGTCCTCCCCGCTCACCGGAAGATTCTGGCAGGCTCAGAGAGCGGGTTTCCTTGATCGCGACAATCCACTTTGCGCTCTGTCTGAGTGCGAAGACTTCGACATCTCCCACTCAGCAGCTGCAGTCGCTTACTCGAGTTCAGATCGGACTCTAGCTCCGGTCAGCACCCGCCCAGAAAACAACTCTCTCAAGAAAAAGAAGAAATCCAAGAAACAAAGGCAGCGTACGGCGATGATCACGAGATCCGCCGCAAAGCTGCAAAGCCCCCCTCCCTCCTCCGTTAATGCCTAACATTCTTTCTTGGAATGTTCGAGGCATCGGGAATAAACAAACTATGAATCGGATTATCAGCCTTACCAAATCGCACAGGATTGATTTACTAGTCATTATCGAACCCAAAATACCTCACAAAAGAATGAAAGAAATCCAACTCAAACTGGGATTCCCTTCCGCAATTCCCGGTTGTCACGACATTTGGATCTTCTTCACAGCTGACTTCAAATATGGCATTATCAACGATTCCCCCCAAGCCCTCTCCTACTGGGTTGAGCATCCCGCCTTCAAGTCCCGCATCATCCTTTCGGCCATCCATGGTAGCTGCAGCATCCCGGAGCGCAGAGTCCTCTGGGAGCTTCTGTCGGGCACCTCTATTCCTCACGTCGATATACCTTGGCTTTGCATCGGAGATTTTAACACGGTCTCTTGTAGAGAGGAAAAATCCGGTGGTCATGACCCCCCTCATTCGGCCATGGAGGACTTCAACAATTTCGCTTTAACCGCTAATTTATCCGCCATCCCCTTCCACGACAACCAGTTCACTTGGTACAATATGCAAGACGGCTTGCGTAGACAGTACTCCCACCTTGATCGGGCCATGGTGAATGACTGTTGGGCGGATTTGGGATTGATCAACAATCTGACGCACCTGAACTCCACTGAATCTGACCACTCCCCTCTCCTGCTCGAAATCAACATTTTTCATAACCGCATCAAAAAATCCTTCCGTTTCCTCGACTTCTGGCGTCACCACCCCCAGTTCATGCGCATCGTGGATGAGGCATGGGCTTCGGTCACTCAGCCGGACCCTCTGGTCAGATTTGCTATCAAACTTAAAGCTACCAGGAAAGCCCTGACGGCCTGGAGCACCATTGCGTTCGGAGACATTTTTCAAGCCATCAAGGATGCTGAAGACGATGTCACCCGTGCGGAGATCGAGTACGCCCTCTTCAATTCCCAGGATAATCGTGCCTCTCTCAACCTCGCCAAGGCCATCCTTAAATCTAGAATCAGGGTTGAATCTGAATTTTGGAGACAAAAGGCCAGATTAACCTGGGACTTGGAAGGGGACAAGAATTTCGGCTTCTTCCACAAATGCGTCAAAGGACGCAGAAGCTCTCTTAAGATTCATCGCATCCGCGATGATAATGGCCATCTTCTCGACGATCAGGAGAATATTCGGACGGCCGCCACAAACTATTTCTCCAACATGTTCGCTAAAGAGGCCGTGATTAAAGATGACGAATTTCTGGCCGAGATCCCCTCCCTAATTTCTGACATGGATAACGAAAGCATCCGCGCTCCCCCCCTCGGTTGACGAGATTAAAACTGCGGTGTGGTCCATTAATGCCAACAGCGCCCCGGGTCCGGATAGATTCAACGGGGTTTTCTTCCGCTCTTGCTGGGACATCATTCGATCCGATCTTGGGGAGGCCACAACCGCATTCTTTCAAGGTGCCACTTATCCGAAATCTATATCCTCCGCTCACATCATCCTCATTCCCAAGAAAGACAATCCGGACACCTTTAAAGACTTCAGACCTATCAGTCTCTGCTCTTTCACCAACAAAATTATCTCTAAAATCATCGCTTCCAGAATGTCGGGCATCCTTCCCAGAATCATATCCGAAGAGCAAAGTGGCTTCGTCAAAGGTCACAATATCACCGATAATATCCTTCTGTCCCAAGAGATGATCACGTGCATGAAATTCTCGTCCAGGGGAGGGAACGTTGCCATCAAACTGGACATGGAAAAAGCTTACGACCGCCTTGATTGGCAGTTCATGATCTGGGTGTTCAGAGCCTTTGGTTTTTCGGAACCGGTGATTGACATCTTCTTTAGATCCATCAACAACTCTTGGTTTTCCACTGTCATAAACGGCCAGCCTCAGGGTTTCTTCAAAGCTACTCGGGGAGTCAGGCAGGGTGACCCCCTCTCCTCCACCATTTTCATCATCACTGCTGAAGCCCTGAGCAGAAACCTCAAAATCATGCCGCGATCTCCTGGGTTCCAACACTTTTACACAACGACCGGTTGCCCTCTCATAACTCATCTGGCGTACGCGGACGACATCCTCATTTTCTCCGCTGGTACTATTGGAGCTATTGAGGTGGTTACTAGAACTCTGGCTAAATATACTCGTTGCTCTGGGCAGAAAATCAACAACAGCAAGAGCATGATCTACACTCATCACAAAGCCGACAGAACCCACTCGGCTGTGCTGTCCTTCATGACCTCCTTCTCCACAGCTTACCCTCCTTTTCTATACTTGGGCTGCCCATTGGTGTACGGCAGAGCGAACGCTGAGATTTTCGAACACATGGTGGGCAAGATTCGCCAGAAAATTGCGGGCTGGCACAACACCTCCCTTTCTCCCGGGGGGAAGTTAATTCTCATTAAGCACGTTCTATCCTCCATCCCCATATACACCCTGGCGGTGTGCTCGCCTCCCATCAAAGTGCTTCATTCTATTGAATCCATCCTCGCCAATTTCTTTTGGGGACATATCGAGGGTAAGAACAAACATCACTGGGCCAGTTGGGCTACCATGGCCAAGTCTACTGAAGAGGGAGGTCTGGGATTCTGTAGGCTGGCCCACGTGGTTGACGCTCTCTCGGCAAAATTATGGTGGAAAATTCGATCTGAAACCTCGATCTGGACCAGATTCATGAGAGCCAGATACTCCAGATTCTGTCACTTAACTGAGGCGTCTGCCAATTGCAGATCCTCCGCGTTGTGGCGGCACATCCTTCGTGGCCGCATCCTTGCGGAACTACTCTTGCGTCTTAACCTTGGGGATGGTCGCTCGCAGGCCTGCAAGGAACGCTGGTTGGGGGACGAAATCCTCAGGCCCAACGCGTTTACTCCGTCGTCGTGCGAGATTCGAGATTTATAGAATGCTGACGCGCCAGGGTGGAACTGGAATAGGGTCCGCGACTGGCTAGGCCCGGCGGTCGCGGTGAGTTTGGGAGCTTCTAATCTGTCGATCAATGAAGCTCGGGATATGCTCAGATGGTCCCCCAACCAGAGTGGCGTCTTCACCCTTGCGTCGGCCTGGGGCATCTTCAGAGACATACATGTCACGACTTCCCCTTCTGCCAAGTTTTGGCACACGTGTATTCCGGCGAAATGGTCCATTCTTCTCTGGCGGGCCGCACGTCAAAAACTCCCCACGGATGATGCTGTGCAATCCTTCGGATATAGTCTGGCCTCCAGATGCCACTGCTGTGCTGATCACCATCCTAAATTCGTCGAGCACGTGCTGCTTTCTGGGGAGTCGGCCTCTCACATTTGGACTCACCTCCACCACAGGTGCAATAGGGTCCCCTCAACCAGGGGCATCAACGATCTGTTGGCTAGCTGGAACTCGTCCCACGGGCACCAGATCGTCGCTGCCGCCGTATTTTGGGTTTTATGGAAGAACAGGAACAAACACAGATTCGAGGACCGCCAATTCCCGTCGCCTCGATTGCTCAGTGAAGTGATTAGGCAAATCTGCAAAAGAAAGAGGTGTTGCACTCACACCTCGAATCAGTTTTGGAACGATCTGGTCGGCTGACTGGGACTGGGGTGAGTTCTCGTCTTGATCTCGTTTTTTCCGCCTAACCTTCTGATGCTCGGTCCTAGAACCGTTTTGTGGGCAATACTTCGTGTTTTCCTCTTTGTTTTGGGTCAGTCTTCGCGCTAGGCGCGCTTACTTGTATAGGCTTCGGCTGTTTGCGCCTTCATTCAATAAAATTTTTGTTTTCCAAAAAAAAAAATAATATATATATATATATATATATATATATATATATAAATATATATATAAATATATATATATATATATATATATATATATATATATACACATATATAATAGAGTTAATAAAAAAGAAGAAAAAAAGGAAAAGAAATTAAACTCTTCCCCATAGGCTAGCACAGCTCAATCTGTACGATGTCCCCACAGACCCGACAACCTCATAGCCGCATGCATATATACATATACAAAACACAAGAAGAGGAAGGGAGTTTGTACGAAACCCTAGCCACCGACCCCAAACACCTGGGCGCACCCCCACGCACGTGCGCGCCGCCGAGGGCCACCGTCGGCCGGCCGAAGCCGCCGCGGCAGCGCATACAGACGGTTCAAAACTGGACAGAACAGAGCAGTGGCAGACCCGACTTCGTCGGTCTAGTTCTTCGCGCACGGTTGAGCAATCTACGATCCATCTTCGCAGGTATAAACCCAACCTATATGACTTACAACACCTTCACTTGGTTCAATTTATACGACCTAGATTGCCCTTTAAATCGACGCAAAGTAGGAGGAAAACCACCCTAAACAGGACACGTGAACCAGTCCAACTACTCTACTTCGCGACTAGTTTTCTCCGAAACCATGCACGATTTCAAAAATCTATTTGAAGGCATTTATTGAAAACATGTAGGACATAAAAACCTTACTTTTAGTTTTAATTTTAGTCCTTTAAACAGTGACAGAAATCGGCTTAAAAATCGTGAAAAATATGTTTTTAAAATTGTAAAATATTAAAAAACTCTTTGATACGACGTGCATCCTGCCAATCCGGGCGACGTGGTCGCGAACCGAAAGCATCGAAAGGTGTATAACAGCTTCGTGGACGTGTGGGCTTTGACGGAATTCAAATTAGTTGCGTGTGCGCGACAAATTTGATGCGTATCCGTCAAAATTTACCGTATCGGTCTCTATGCAAAATTTTTAATTACTTTGTGCACGTTCTTCAAATCGAGACAAAACTTATACCAACAGGACCACATCATTTTTCTGGTCCTGCGTGCCAAGTTTGGTCCAATTCTGAGACAGTTGATCGAATCGCCGTTTTGCGGGTCCCACGGTCCAATTCAACGGACGATTTTGTGCACGACCGGCCGGAATCCAACTTTGGACATACGGTTGGGTTCGTATCTTCAAAACGAATCCGTAAACATGTAGTTTGACGACTTTAGATACTATTGACTCTGACACGTTTTTTGGTGCAAAGCGAGTCCAACGGCGGACACCGTTTTGACCCAAAATTATCGTTTTATTCCTGTATCCAGAATTGGACTTAAGGCCAGGCAATTCAAGCTAATTTGACTATTCTGAGAACATTGGTAATATCTATTTCAGCATCTGAAGACTGTTGTACGAGTTTTGACTAATGTGGCACACTAAGTAGTTTGGATTATCGGTTTCACCAGCAAAGGACCACAGGCGAGTACAGTTTATTATTTGTTTTTAGTATTGATCTTTACTATGCATCATTATTAGTCGATAGAGATGTGATTTCAGTCTTTACGTTGATTTTATTATTTGTGTCGGGGGAGGTGAAGTACCAACGATGTGTGATCTGACCTTATACCGTGTAGACCATGTAAACCGTGATTATTATTGCATTTATACCGTGTAGACCATGTAGACCATGATTATTATTGCATTTATACAGTGTAGACAGTGTTTCTTTATTACAGTATTTCATGTAGACCATGTAACTTTAGACCGTGTAGATAGTGTAGACCGTGTCGCATAATTATCCCGAGACCGATCACATATCAAAGGTACTTCAGTCGGTGAGTATTTTATTGTATTTCATTTTCTGTTCTTAGTATTTAGTTTTATTCCGTCTTCCTTCATTTGTTTTTATAAATCATATATCTAAAGGCTAATCTCTGTTGTATAGTCATTTTCATTATTGAAACTGCATTCAGTGAATTGTACTCGTTCCATTCCTGACTGGAAACCAATATTTTTCAGGTTATGTAGCTCCCTTTCCCGAAAATGTTTGAAATTATTTTTTTAATTTATTTATTGGATTTAAATGGTGATTTTTAAAATTTGTTTTTATAAATAATTATTTAGTTAATTATTATGGTAGATGACTTTGGACATGGTTGAGTTTTGAAGTACCTAACGACTAGGAACCATAGTACGGATAGTACAGTGGCGTGTCTTGACTACTGTATTATCCATGCCAAGAAAGACCCAGCCATAGGTGTGCTCTAACTAGGAAAACCAAGCTAAGTTGCGACTTCACTCCTAGAAATAGTTAAATTGTTATTTATTTATGTTATTAAATATTAGGAGATCCGGTTGTACAAAATCAGTCTGGACTGGACTCGAACCAAGTCCAAGCCCATGTAATGATACAGTGTGACCTAAGACGTCAGTGTCGATGTATTTTGTGTGTAAGTTATATTTTACCTTAATGCCCTATTAAAGTTATTTTATGAATAATTGTTATATATATGTATTAAGGATATTATTAGTAATTTATGGAAAATGATAATTATGGACAAAATACTCTCTTAGTTGTCCTTATGTATGTTAGAGGTTTTTAGACTGCACACATTTTATAGGTACAGTTATTATAGATTTTTCTCCATTACTATCATTATTAATTCATATTGTATTTTGGATTATTTCTGATTATGTACAACTATATACATATGTGTATATATATACACTGTTGTTATACTACTTTTTTATATGTAAATATTTCGTGTGGGTAATTCCATATGTGTGTATTGTATGTATATATAAATATATTATATATGTATGTGTATGTATGTACACATATATATTAAATATGAGCATCTGAATTTATATATATAAATATATATATGATAAATATATATATAGAGTTTTTTTTAAATAAAAGAAACCAAACTAGAACCCAGCCCAGCCGATAGGCTGAGCCCACAGGCCCATCCCCCACAATTTCCAGATTGGCCCAGGACCCCACACTAGCGGAGCAAAGCTGAGCCCCTTAAGAAGTTCAAAGAGATATACATATATAATCGTATATTTATATAAAGAGAGATCGACAGAGAAATGGGAAAACCCTAACTAAAACCCCAACCAATGTCGCGCCACCATCCACCTGGACGCCCTCCCCTGCGGGTGTATGCGCACCGTCGCAAGCTGGCCGGGGGTCGGCCGTCGGCGGCGACAGCAAGGCCGCCGCACCAGTACAGCAAACAGCAACATCAGTAGCGGGTGAAGGTTCTGAGTTCGCAATGCGATCTCTCGATGATCGCCCGATCGTTTTGCGATTCATCAACTCTGGTACGTTCACGATATAACCCTCTTCCAAGTATATAAATTAGTTTACGAGGATACGTAATATACCTGTCGAGAAATCAAACCCAAGATCGACGAAAAACTGCCAAAACAGTACGTGTATTCAGTCCCAACACCTTGATTTGGAAGACCGATTTCGGTCGAACCACCGAGCAATTTAAAAATCTAATTAAACAGGATTAAAGAAAACCTATAGGACTCGAAGACCCTTTTTATGGATCCCGATTTCATTGAGTAGGTTCAGAGTTATTTGATTCTAAAGTTTAGCAAAAACCTGTTTTCAAAATATTAGAAAATTAATAAAATTCATCGACACGACGTGCGTTCTGCCAATCCGGGCGACGTGGTCGTGAACCAAAAGCATTAAAAGGTGCGTAACGGCTTCGTAGATGTGTGGGCTTTGACGGAATTCAAATTGGTCACGTGTGCACGACGAATTTGATGCGTATCCGTCGAAATTCACCGTATCGGCCTCTGTGTAAATTCTCTAATTACTTTGTGCACGCTCGTCAGATCGAGATAAAACTTACACCAACAGGACCATATCGTTTTTTGGTCCTGTATGCCAAGTTTGGTCCGATTCTGAGACAGTTGATTGGATCGCCGTTTTGCGGGCCCTCCGATCCGATTTAACGGGCAATTTTGTGTACGGCCCACTGGAATCCATAATTGGACATACCGTTGGGTTCATATCATCAAAACAAAGCCGTAGACAGGTAGTTTGATAACTTTAGAGACCATCGACTCTGGCATGCTTTTCGGTGCAAAGCGGGTCCAACGACGGACACCGTTTTTGCCCAAAATTACTATTTTACCCTTGTGTCCAGAATTGGACTTAAGGACAGGCAATGCTAGCTAATTTGACTATTCTAAGAATTTTGGCAATGTTTGTTTCAGCTTTCGGAGACAGTTGTGATGACTTGGACTTCGTGGCTTATTAGTGGATTATATATTTGTGGGATCTGCGTGCAACCTCCAGGCAAGTATACATTGCCTTTCTCTACAGTTTTATTTATATGCATTGTATTTCATTTTCTAGTTTTGACTGTTTATGGACATGTACTTTTCGTATTATATTATTTTGAGTATTTCATTTGCATATAGCCGTGTTCATGTTTGGTCTTATGGTTCACACTTGGAGTTTCTCGTTAGTACCTTACTTGAGTCGTGTCATAGAATGAGTACGTATAATTTAACTACTAAATCCTTGATATTGTTTCTTTGGCACCAGAGAGTCCACACTCGGGATGAGGGTGTTTTTCTTGATCTGTTTGCATCCGTGAGTCCACACTCGCGACGAGGATGTAGATTATTTGCACTAGAGAGTCCACACACGGGACGAGGGTGTTGACTTGACTTGCACCAGAGAGTCCACACTCGGGATGAGGGTGTTTACATCAGAGAGTCCACACTCGGGACGAGGATGTTATACTTGTACCAGAGAGTCCATACTCGGGACGAGGGTGCCTTGTCGTGAACTAACCAGAGAGTCCACACTCGGGACGAGGGTTAGTACTAATCAGAGAGTCCACACTCAGGACGAGGGTTAGTATTTAGTTCAAACCTGCAAATCCACTCGGGGCGAGGGTTTGGTTCTTCTATTGTTCTCGTGTTCATTGTTTACCCAGCAGTTCAATTATACGTAGTTGTTCTAGTGTTCGTGTGTTCGTATTCGAGTTAGTAGTCATTTGTCGTGTTCCTATTTTTCTTGTTTATTTGCTTACGCATGATAAAATTGTTAGATAGGCATGTATATTATGTATCTTATTATGTCCTCTGAGGACCTGATGATCTCTTCAGGTTTAGCGATTGCATGGAGTTAGCTAGAAGTTCTGGATGGCAGAGGATTTGCGGTTCTTGTGGGATTCAGGTATCATTATTACGTTTGCTATCCTTTCGTGCTCTACATTCATTATCATGAGTTATCATGTTTATTGATTCGGTTTAGAGACTCTTATTATTTTCCTTGGAGTCTCATCGGACATATATGCTAGTGGACTGTAGACCATGAACCATAATTGTTCGTTCATGTTTATTATTCTTATTGTGGATTGAGATATAGTTTTGCATTGCCATGATTAGGCCCATTGCCATAGCCGTGACAGCGTTTACGTATTTGAGTCGGGCTGGAGTCTGTTTGATGCGTAGCTGGCTTGCTCACGCTCTCGCGTCCGAAAAACGGGTGCGGGTCATGACAGGTTAGCTGTGGATTCACTTAGCATGGGAGTTACGGGTGTACTTGTAGACAAAAGCCTAGAGACTGGCTAGATAGTTGAGTTGTAGTTATTCCAATACTTGTACAAGTTTATATTTTTTTGCAAATATAAAACTTGGGAATATTGTAAATTAAATTAGTTTTACGAATGAGCATTATTTTATTTATTTTGATCATCATGGCCATGACAACGTTCTACCGCCGACATTGCGGCGTAGGCTGGCTTCGACACGTCTCGTATCCGAAAAGAAAAAGAAAACTGGTGCGGGTCATGACACAACTCTTGTAATTGTGCCTTCGGTTCCTTCAGTTCGGCTGGGGCCATTTGGTAAGGCACTTTTGATATCGATCGTGTATCCGGGAAGGTGTCGATCTTGAATTCTATTTCTCGACCGGCAGGATTTCGGGCACTTTGTCGGGGAAACATCGGGAAAATCTGCCATAATATTAGTTTGCACTGTGTTTGCAATATCCTTTCTCGTATCTTGAATTGATGTCAAGTATCTCTCGCAGCCGAAATGTATCATACACCTTGTCAAAATTGTCGATACCACCATGGCCATCTTTGATATTGTATTGCATGAATATGAGAACTCTGTCTCGTCAGGAAGATAAAATACAACTCTCTTCTCTGTGCATTCAATCGTTGCATGACAAGCGCCCAACCAATCCATACCTAAGATTATGTCGTACTCTTTGATGTCTAGTATGATGACTTCTAAGGATAGATTTATGCCCCCGATACAAATGTGGCAGTTCCTATAAATAAAGTTTGTAGGCATTTCGACTCCTGATGTTGTGCTAACGCTAATGTTCATATATAGCGATTGCATGGCTATTTTACTTTTTTAGCATAATCAGCAGATATAAAACTATGTGTCGCACCCAAATCGAATAGTACTCGAACAAGTATATTTTTATAGAGTAGTATACCTATTATAATATTATCGGACTCGAATGCCACATCTTGATTCAGTGCATAGACTCGGCCGTGCACCCTGTGGTGTTGATTTGGCGGGTTCACTGTCACCGCATTTACGTCTTGCAATGTGTGCTCTCTGTACTGATTTGGAATGTTCCTCGGAGGGTTTGGAACATTCCTCGGAGGGTTCGTTCTCCCCATAGGACAGTAGTCACTTAGGTGTTCTGCCTCACCGCACCTAAAGCAAGTTCTCGTAAAGTAATTAGTCGTTCGATGCCCACGCTTACCGTATATACCATATTAGTCCTGAATTGCCCTTGTTGTCGTATGTGTTTGGGTGTTTTAACACTCTCGATCCTCCAGCATCGTTTGGACGCTTGTTGAAGTTATTACAGACAACTGCACAGCTCGTTGTGGTATACGGCCGAAGATCTGCTCGCTACCTAGAGCAGCATCGTAGGACTTGCGGTAGGTTCTTCGCCTTTGATTTATGATGTCCCTTCACAGTTCATCATTCAGGCCATATTCAAAACATTCGCACGAGGCCTCCTTGTTGGGCAGAAAGATGCCAACAAACTTTGCGAGTTTTGAGAAGTTCGAGTCATAATCGTCAACTGACATATTCCCATGTCTCAAAATTATGAACTCGTCTTTTTTTGACGGACGAGGGCGCGAGGAACATACTACTCAAAAAAGGCTTCCTTTAACATTTCCTAGGAAATCTTGGTGTTGGGGTCAGTTTTATAGATTTTTTGTTTCTTTGTCGCCCACAAGTCGTAGGCCCTTAATTGTAGCTGTAGCACCGCACATGCAACTCTATGGTACCCCATGATGTGGTGAAGATTAAAAAAAATTCCTTAATCTCTGCAAACCATCCCACATTCACATTCGGTTCGGCTCAACCGTTGAACTTAGGCGGGTTCATCTTGCGAAACTTCGTTGCTTTGAACAAGGAAGAAGAGTTCATCATTTTTGGTTAAACTCCTTCCTGGACTCATCCCTCCCTTCAGGTGCCACGATCGTTGCGTTGTCGTTGGCAGTCATAGTGCTCACGATCTGCGTCAGGGCATCCATCGGCTTATGTTGCGCACCAAATTAGGCTTGGATCTGAGCCTAACGCTGTTGCTGTTTTTGCCTCCATCAGACGCAACATTATTTCCATCGTAGTGTCGCTAGGGCCAGCGCCCTCTAAACTATCCAAACTATTCACGGCGTTTGTTGTGGCGGGATAATTTTTCTTAGTCATTTCTACAAAGCAAAGAAAAACAATTAGTATTTTCCAAAATATATATGGGCTTACCTGTATGAAAATTTTATTTCATGCAGCATGTCGGCAAGCATTCAATCGAGTTATCGCAACCAACATTCCAAATCAAATATTTTTGGAAAATCTGAGAAAACTTAAATGAGCTATAATACCAATTTGTCACGTCTCAATTCAACAAATCGTTCGTCCTCGCATCGATTATGCCGAATCGGTCGTCCTCGCTAGGGCGTGATGTCGTACGAGTCTGGAGTTGCACTCGTACAAGGCAAGAACATTACATTTATTCATATATTTGAAACATCAAGTTGAAACTTTACAAATCGCAGAGTAATTGAACATTCAGTTTAGGAAGATGGAAATATGTTTTTTATTGATAGCTTGCAACGAAGTGCAAGTCATAATTTATATTGGATATGCCATTGCGACTACATTGATTAAAAAAAAATACTCGACAAGCTTCCTGAACTAATACTTCTCGTTCCATACATTTACCCTTTTATACATTGAAAGCCTTCGATGAATTGGCTTCAAAATACTTTAAAATAGAAAGAGCTTCAAAATGCCTCTCCTAACTTCAGCTTTGGCCTACAATCGTGCACCCCTAGAGTTTGCGTCGCCTATAGGGTTAGGGGAATAGTATAATTGGGAATGCACTAGTGAGCAGGACGAATCCACTTGTCTAAACCGACTCTGATTATTAAGGTAGGCATGCATTAGAGTTTTCTTTCTATTTAGAACTAAATGAATTTAGTTCATATTGATACCCTTCTTTGAAGAGTAAAAGCATACAGTAAAACATAGCAGTTTATCACAATTCTTGTCATAATCGTGCTCGTCCCTGCATGAAACAAAGTTAATATTTACCACCTACATAAGACAATAGGTGAGCATGCTACTATCTTACATGTGGTCATTGGTGTTACCCACCACTTGAGACTATTCTCATTGACATGTGATGCTACCCATTCAGTTAGGTTGCAAGCCTTACTGAAGGTTCTGCATACCTCGTGCCGAAGCACGATAACCATTTCCCCTAGGTCAATTTAGTTTCAGGGCCCCGGATACCATTTCGAGGAAAACAAACTTGTGTACAAGTCGTCGATGACCATGCCAATGAATGAACAGTTTAATATATGAAACTGATTGCATAGTGCGGACAGTATTAAACAGTATTATCATTTTCTCTCATGCGAGAGTTCATTTCCTCAAAGCCGTACATTTTGATTTAGTGTCCCGTAGGCAACAAATTTTTTGAGGCACCGTATGCCGTAACCGATGTTTCATTATATTTTGCAGCCCATGAAATAGTCTCTCTTTTGTAGAACCTTAACTTTTCTCTTTTTGGTGTGAGAGTAAATTACTATAAATTGATACAGTTATTCTGAGTCTTGATCTTAGGGATTTGGCATACATTTAACTTGGCATCATCAATTTGAATAAGTTCGAGGCAACAAAAATTTTATTTACGGAAAGGAGTAGAAAAGAAGGGGCTGAACCACCCACCAAGTATTTGATCATGCTGAAAGTCAGAGCGCTTCGTAATGTTCAAGATTTAGTTATGCGAGCCCCTGCAATGGCACCAACATTTTATTAGAATCCCTTCTTTAATCCTTCGTTTCGTAATTCTTAGAATGAATGCAAAAATCGACGCAAAAATACATTCAAAAAACCATGCAGCAAAAACTCAAGAAAACCATACAGCAGCCCGGTCCCGTCGAAGGGACTCTTATATATAGAGCTCTCTCGCCGAGACACAGCCTGCTGCATCTAGGACTTATTCCAACAGAAGTCATTCCATTATTGGATCGATTCTCGTAACATTCGTCCAAATCGTTGTGTTTGATGCTATAAAGTGTTATCGAATACCAAACTCAATGACCAAGTCAGGCTAGCCATCTAAGTTCTCGAGCGAGTCAGCCCACCTATCGTGATGGGGTACTATATCTTTCATGAAGAGTAGCAATTGCACACGACACGTACAGTTGGTCTGATCTTACCCCTTAGTCATTCACATGTCAAACGTGATATTTCAAAACACTTAGAATAGGTGTCGATTTACTTGTTTCATCTTGCCTTTGTTATCACATGCCATGGTTGTCATTTTTGCATGTTTATTTTTAGTTGTCATGTCATGTCATGATTATAGTGTTTATCTATTTCTTTTTACTTGCTATACCATGATGTTAGTTTTATCTGGTTTTCTATATCATTTATGCTATTTCATGTTTTATAATTTATATCATGTTTTGAATAGCCTGTCATGTATGTACATGTTCAAATCTTGACTGGATAACTATTTTTAGGCGATGAGTTAGAAGACTTATGTCCCACTTATTTTGGTCTTCCTGAGCATACTACGTGGGAGGTTGACCTTGACATATAGGGTAATCAGGAGGCAAACTTAGCCGAATTGCCATCTACAGATGATTAGTTAGTTAGATTTCCTATTTTAGCGTTGACCTGATTTGTCTCCGAAAACTATTGAGATATTATATTTATTTTGAGGGTTAGACTGATTCTTATATATTGGATGATCGGATGTGGATTGTGACGATTATGACTCTTGTTGAGATTATTTATTTTATTCTTTTCTATTCATATCTCTTATTTATTGCTGTGATTGAGTATGTTTAGTTGCTCATATTATATTTGAGAAGTTAGAAGTGATATTGAATATATGAACTGCATGGTTTATTGGATGGTCTTATTGTGGTTTAGACAACATTCTACAGATGATCTGCGGTATAGGCTAGACGTACACATGACTCATGCCCAAATTTTTGGGTGCAGGTCGTGACATATTCGGTTGTCGATGTCATCATATAGACATTGAGTATCGAAACTAGGCATTGGGCATATTTTACTCATGTTCATTGATACGATAGACCACAGGGCACCGACACGATCATGATATGAAGTCTACATGTGATATTCGTGGTTATGGACTTCGTAATAGGATACTAGATTATTACTTATACTTGAGACTTGTTATACTAGACCTGGCTTGACTTGCTAGTATTAGAAATGGGATAGGGAGAACATTACCGACATATCAGGTCATTTTATTGCTTGACCTCATTACCATGTTTGGGACTTGGTTGTTATACTATTGCTTGCCATTGTCTTCGTACCAGAGCTCTAGTGTTATTTTATTGCTTGTGTAGGGTACCACGACACGGTGCCTTAGGTGTTTGCCTACTAAGGAGCTTGTGAGCATCAGTAGATGAAGCCTCATATCCGGAACATGTTCTCATGTGCATATCACTCAGTCGGTTATGATAGATACCCTTCTAGCAGTTATATTTTTTTTACTATTATATTAGCATGTTGTATGTACCTTTCTATGTCCCCTGAGGACATGGTGAGCTCTCCAAGTAGTCGACTGACCGGAGTTAGTTTGTCGGTCATTATGGTGTTGCTACTTCTAATTCAAGTATCTTTTGCGATTATATTTTTATTTCATTTTACTTGCATTCTGCTTGTTAGCCTAGTATTTATAGACTCATATTATTTCTTTCGAGTCTATTTGGACAAGTGTATCATGGGCACACTATGATATATATTGTTCATTCTTGTATTCTATATTACTGTAGATTGAGACTTAGAGATATTATTAATTTGTATAGATAGTTGGTCGTTACTGTACAACTTATACGTATTCGAGTTGGACTGAAGTCCGCTTGATACGTAGCTGGCAAGTAGACATATCCCTATTCCTACGTATTTCGTAACTGGGGCATTACAATTGAGAATGAACTTTTTTCTAGCAACAGGTGTCACATGGTTTGCATTAATTACTTTATTAATATACAAAACTAGAAAATTATGTTTACTCTCACTGAACTTGTAATGCACACAATCTATAATAGTGTATACCTCAAAACCAAACGTGGTAAGCACTTGATGAAATCTGTAGTACCATTGACGAAAAATTTGTTTGAGTCCATAAATGGATTTTGTCAGTTTGTAAATCATATTCATTGGGTCTTCCGACATAAAGTTTTTTGTCTGCCCCATATAAATTGTTTCGTCAATGTTAAAATTAAGAAACTTTATTTTTTACGTCCATTGCCTCAATCCACTTTTGAGAATTGGAACTTCCCATGTTCTCATAGAAGTTGAATGGACCATGTTCTAGTATTTCACAGTCTTCCTCACGTTCCTGGAGAAATACAAAGTTATCCAAAATTACATTTCTTCTTTCTCTAGTGGACAATCTTAATGGCACTGGTTCTTGAGGTTATTGAGTTGTTTCTCAAAAACAATTACCTTATCTTGAATGGGGGTGCCACTTCATTGTCTTGTTGAGGTAGCTCAACATCGACTTTTAGGGTAACTTGACATTATCTTGTCGAGGTTTCAGATTCACTTCTTGATCAATAACAGGTATAAAAATGCACATTATCATAAGTGATAGTTATAATGTCCCGCACCACACGTTGTCTTATGCTGATTTAATTGATTTAAAGAGGTATGAATTCTAGTTGAGAAAGAATTAAATTGATTTGAAGAGGTACTGATATGGTTTGGTTTCATATGCAGGTAGCATGTGAAGTTCCTTACAATCAGAGTATCGCCTTGCGACGAGCTGACGCGAAGAGGCAACATATCGAATCAGTCAGTTAGTTCAAAGGAGCGCGATGTGCTCGTATAATTGATCAAACAAGATGATCGTGCAACAAAGTTAAGGTGTCGAGCTGCATCTGCACGACGAGTGATAGGTGAGTCAACTTAAGTTGAATGGGCAATGTCCCTTTTCTCCTACACCTTCATGCGTAATAAAATAAACCATATCGTGCTCTTGAGTGATGGATTTTCATGTGCGTGGTTCGGATAGATAGAAGTCTTGGTGTGTACCAAACACTAAGTATAGAATATCGATTGTAAAGTATAGAATATTGAACAACTGAAATAAAGCATGCATAGAGTACACGAGTCGTGATAGAACATCGAACAACTACAATGAAATATGCAAAAGTGCATGTGTCACAGAACATTGAATAGAAGTATCGAAGTATGCATCAAAGGTACGATTCGTGTTAGAACATTGAAGTACTTTGTCGGAGCATGCATCGAGTGCACGAACCAAAGAACATTAAACACTCAGTCTTAGAATACCGGATTACTATGTCGAGCCGTGCAACATTGCACAAGGATTATATAGTATGATCTCTTACGTAAAGTGGGCAAGTTATGGCACAATGCTATGGAACTATCATAACATTGAATGGTATGCTTCGTTCACGAAGCATGTAGTTGTGGCACAATTTTTATGAACTGCTATTATGCAAATGACTTGAGAATAATTTGATTATGTAGAATGTGGCATGTTACAACGAATGTGTTCGAGACCTACGGGTCGCCGTTCGGAGCATTCTGCGTCAATATGGATCTGTTGGGGCATAGTACCAATAAAACTTGAATTAAAAGGATGATTATGCGAGTTGATGAGGTTTCTGAGTTTCACACTCAGAATGTGGTTGTGATTTTGATGGCTTCTTAACTATTCACATATATTGCATGGTCAATAGATTGGACAACATGTGCACGGGTTTTGGTATCCCTTGAATGGGTATTCGTCGGGGTACCGGGACCGTTCCGCCTATGAGGGAATTGAGATGGGTATTGGTGGTGCACTTCACTAAAACGGTTTGTGACCTGCTATTGATATGATCAGCCACAGACCCATAATTTAGGGTCCTTTAGATACTGGGCTAGGCGAGTGGGTTACCTCACTCTTCAGTACACGGCAATGTACTGATCCATGTTGTGGGCATCATTTCAGGTGCTCGTATTTTGGAGACGTTTGATCAGTGCCACGACGTGGAATCAGATGGGTGTGCATAAGCTCTTCTTATAAAACGATATCTTCTTCTATATGAGACATGATGTATGGAACGACGAGATCATTTGTAATCTAGAGAGATCATGATTGTTGTAAGCCAACTTGGCATATTCATTTGGACTATTCAAAGCTATTGTATTTAGTTGTATTATCAATAAAGTGATTTTGTTGTATACTCTGATTTGTCTCAACCTTTTTTGTTGTAAATATATTGAATTTGAGACAACTATTTATTATTTTTATCATCTTGCCTACCACGAGTGCACTCCAGACTCGTGCGACATACTGCCCCAGCGAGGACGATCGATTTGGCTGAAATCGATGTGGGGACAAAAGATTTTGCGGGTTGGAACGTGACAGTAGTATGAATCAAAATTGGTTCTTCCTCAAAGACAATGTCCCTAACTTTATTTCTTCTCCAAAACTCAACATCCTTAAAAAATATAGCAGTTCCCATGAAAAAGTTCCTTATTTTTGTGTTTAGTACCACATCATGCAAGGTTTTTTTATAGGATGCAATAGTTTCAAGCGAATATAGGTTATCATAAACATTAAAGAAAAAATACCAATAATATTTTGAATTTAAAAATATCAGGGTGCTTAATTCTACCCACCTTAAAAGAATTTCATCATTGAAATTAAAACAATACTCACTAATAAAAAAAACCATGCTAACGCAACTAGGAATAGCTCAAAGGGGTACGCTATGTCATTCTCCTATCATATCTCCTTAATAGTATGATTAACAATCCATCATTTCTAATCTATAGAAGCTATGTGTTATCCCCAGTTCCAAAATACGTAGGACTAGGTACGTAAACATGCCAGCCGTATGATAAATATATGTAAGCTGTAAATACAATATAATCATGGTTAACTAATCTCATCCACAAAATAAAAGAATAAAGCTTCTCATATAATCAAATATGAAATGTCATTTTATATGTTGCTGGATGGAGACAAATCTACTACCAACATGAAACTAAAAAGATAGAAATAGCAAAAAAGAATGCGAACAACAAGGGATGATCCAAGATCATGCCATCTTCGATACGAAGGAGAAGATCACGGTATTGGCTAGAATTCCTGCAGATAGTCAAGAAAATACACACCTGGAGAGATCACTAAGTCCTCAGAGGAATGTAACAAGATACATAATATCATGCTATATGAAATGTCATGGTATATATAAACAAAGGTGCAAAAGATTATCCTAAACAACAAATATGCAAAAGGGTGTCTTATCCGTCTATCGTGAATTTAGAGGACAACTTTTACATGCATGGGTAGGATTTAGGTATATGTACATGTACTGTCATCCAGTCATCTGTATCCGACCGTAACGTTCCAAAACATCAGAGGGTCTATAATTTGTATCTCTCCATAGTTCCATCCGGAGACTATGGTTTACCTGTTTAGCTTCTCATACGTAATAGTGATTGTCCTCCTCCAGGATTTCTATACTGACAAATTCATGTCCATAACATGTCCAATTTTGTAACTTCTTGAGTCTCTATATCCTAATCATAGAATTTACCATCATTTACCTGTCATACGACCCTACGTACCGTTGATCAGTCAAATATACATATCGTGCCCTTAGCAAAATGTCTCAAATCGTGGAATATGAGTGTCATAGCTAAAGGATATATAATGATATCCCACAATAAGAAGGTAGTCTGCTAAAACTAAGTCAACATGCATACAGTAAAAGAAAGCAACGGAAAACGACTAATACATTCGCTTGCACCCAAGTATGACTTGGATGCGCAGTTTTTATAACATATGAAACTAAAAAATAAAAAAATGCTAAAAATAAATATAATGAGCAGTAAATATAGCAGGTATCTTGTCTGGTGGTTGTTGAGTATTTTGACGACGTCCAGTAAATGAAATCAACAAGTCAAGAGAAGCTACAATGATGGAACTTCTGCAATCGTCTCCAGATGCTAAAACAAACATCACCAACGCTATTGGAATAGAAAAAATGACTAAGATTGACTATCATAAGTCTAATTCTAGACACAGGGGCAAAACGGTAATTTTGGATCAAAATAGTATTCGTTGTTAAACCCTCTTCGTACCGAAAAGCGTACCAAAATCTATGGTCTCTAAAGTCAACAAATTATATACCTATAAGTCATGTTTTTCGATACGAACTCAATGGTATGTCCAATTTAGGATTCCGATGAGCCATGCAGAAAATTGGTCATTGAACCGAACCGGGGGCACACCAAAACGACGATACAGTCCACTGTCTCAGAATCGGACCAAACTTGGCTTACAAAACTAGAAAAATGACACGAGTACAATGGCGCAAGTTTTATCGCAATGTGATGAACATGCATAAAATAATTGAAATTTTTGGAAAGCGGTCGATACGGCGTTCTTCGACGGATACGGGTCGAATTCATCGCTTACACATAACCATTTCAAGCCGTCAAAGCCTACGCATCTGCAAAGTCCGTACGCACCTTTCGATGCCCTCGGTTGGTAGCGGAGTCATCCGATTTGTCGAGACGAACCCCATATCGAGAATTTTTTAGTTTTAGAAAACTGTTTTTTACAATTTTTTAACTGATTTAAAGCAAAATTTACTAAGCTAAAGTAAAAAATAAAAATAGGGTTTATAGACGTATAGGTTGTCTATAAGGCTATTCAAATGGATTTCCAAATTGCTCAATGCCTTGACAGAAATCAGCCTGTAACTCCTCTTCCCAGAAATTTTAAAATATTTTTATTATTTATTTGATTTAAATGGTAATTTTTAGATTGTTACAAATAATTAATTAGTTAATTATTACGGTAGATGACTTTAGTCATGGTTAGGGATTGGAGTACAAGGTGACTAGAAATTGTGGCACGGATAGTACAGTGGCGTGCTTTGACTAGTGTATTAGCCCTGGTAGGGAAGGTCGAGTCATAGTGATGTCCTAACTAAGAAAACCAGGCCAAGTTGCAAATTGACTCCTATAAATAATTTAATTATTTATTATTAAGATTTATTGACTTGTAGAAGACCCGGTTGTACCAAACTAGCCCGGACTGGACCCGAACTGAGCCCAAGCCCATGTAGGCATCTAGTATATCCAAAGATGTCCATGTCGATATATATTAAGAGTATACTTCGTATCTTACCTTAAACTGTCTAAATAAATAATTTTCTAAAAATAATTGTATATATAAATAATATCAATATTAATTTTGATATAGCACTTTAGAACGTGTACAAGACTTTCCTGTGAACCAATTTATGTGAGAATATACTGTTTTATCCATCACCACTTCTATTATTGGTTTATTGTAGTTGTATTATTAATGTTATTATTATTGTTGTTATTATTTTTATTATCAATGTTATTAAGGTTATCATTATGTAATATTATTTTATTATTATTGGTTATATTATTTTGTCAGATAAATGTTATAATGTATGTGTTCATATTTTTATAGGTAGGCCCTACCCTAGGAATAAATGTTATTGGGATTTATTTGGGTTTTATGGAGATTATATATAAGTATATGTATATATAGATATATATGTGCGTATATAGATATTATTTGGTTGTTGTGAATATTTATTGTGGTAGTGGTATGTATGCATAGAAGATATATAAAATTAAAAGTAAATATATAAAAAGTTATATAAGTATATACATATATGTGTGTGTATATATATATATATATATATATATATATATATATATATATATATATATATATATATATATATATGTGTGTGTGTGTGTGTGTGTGTGTGTGTGTGTGTGTGTGTGTAGGTATGTATGTATGTATATATAATATATATATCTATGTATATATGCTTGGAGGTATGTACATACATATACATGATTATGTATAATACTAATAGAAATAGAAAAAGAAAAAAAAAAGATTAAAACAAAAAGAGCTATAAGTCCCAGCCCAACCCAGCCGAGCCAGGCCCGACCTCCCCTCGACTCTGTTTTAACAACAATATACATATATATATATATATATAGATCGAGAGAGGGAGAGTCGAGAAACTCTAAACCCAAAACCCTAGCCCTAAACCGGACGGCGACTGAGCCCGCGCGCGCGCGACAGACCAAGGAAACAGAACAACAACAGCGACAGCCGCAAGCGCAACTTCGGGTAAGGATTTCGTCCTCCTCATTCCATGAAATTCAATCCTGTAAAATAGTATAGCGAGCCCATATGACCATCTAGAAGCGCTAGATTTTATGTTCCGATATGGAGAACCCAACTGTCCACAAAATTGACACGAAGTCTATAAAATAACTGATCAAAATTAGACCATATAAAATAGTCCCAACACATAATTGGAAGGAAGACTGTGAACTAACCATTAAGAGATTTAGAAAACCAATCAAAGATGGTTGCAGCCAACCTATAGGGATCTGCAACCCAATTTACAGAAGTTGATTTCATCGACTACATGCCAAGAAATCGGATTCCAAAGATTGGCGAAAAACTGTTTTAAAATATTAAAAACCTAAAAAATTCCTCCGATACGACGTACATCCAGCTAAATCGGACGACGTTGTCGCGAACCTAAAGCATCGAAAGGTGCGTATCAACATCGCAGACGTGTGGACTTTGACGGAATTCAAATTAGTTGCGTGTGCGCGACGAATTTGATGCGTATCCGTCAAAATTCACCATATCGGCCTCTTTGTAAAATTTTTAATTACTTTGTGCACGTTTGTCAGATCGAGACGAAACTTGTGCCTGCAGGACCGTATCGTTTTTTTCGTCCTGTATGCCAAGTTTGGTCTGATTCTGAAATAGTTGATCGGATCACCGTTTTGCGGGCCCTCCGATCCTACTCAATGGGTGATTTCGTGCACGGCCCACCGAAATCTAAAATTGGACTTACCGTTGGATTCGTTTTATCAAAATGAATTCGTAGACATGTAGTTTGACGACTTTAGAGACCATTGACTTTGGCATGCTTTTTAGTGTAAAATGTGTCCAATGACGGACATCGTTTTGGCCCGAAATTACCGTTTTGCTCTTGTATCCAGAATTGGACTTATGGACAGGCAATTCTAGCCAATTTGACTATTCTAAAAATGTTGGTAATGTCTATTTCAGCATCTGTAGACTGTTGTATGAGTTTGACTGTTGTGGCTCACTGAGTATTATAGTATTATCGGTTTTACCAGCAAAGGACCTCAGACAAGTACACTTTATGATTGCTTTCGATTCATAGTAGTCTTTCCATTTCATGTTTATACATATGCTCCTTGCTTGATGACACGATGGACACACAAGATAGTATCATGGACCCCATTTATTATGTTCTTGTCTTATTTTACCGTTGTGTTTCGTAACTTGTCTGGGCCCATGTATACTGGTCGGGAAGGAAAAATATCTTAGTAGACGTGTGAACCACCCATTCCATCCCTAAATGTCTAATCTTGACTGATAGCAGCTGCACACGACACGTACAGGGTGCCGTATTTACCCCTTAGTCGTTCAAATGTCGACAAGGATATTTCAACACACTTAGATAGTTGTCTTTTATTGTTTCTTTAAATTTTACCACATGCCATGACATCAGTTACTTTCTAGTTTTATCTCACATATGCTATTTTTATGTCTTGTGAATTCTATTGTGTTTTTGCATTGCCGTCGGTTTGTGTGCTTGTTCTAATCCTGACTAAAAACTAACATTTTTCATGTTAGTTGTGGCTTCTCTTAGCATTGGGAGATACGGGTATACTTGCAGGCCAAAACTTAGACTTTAGATAGATGTTGTAGCCATTTTAAATATGTGTAAGAATTTTGTATTTTCTTTCAAAAATAAATCTTGTCACTATTGTAATAAATTTTAGAAATGTGAATGAGCAATGAAGTTATTCTTTATGTGATTTTGAGCATCATGGCCTTGACAACATTTACCCCCGACTCTGCGGCGTAAGCTGGGCTTGGACACGTACTCGCATCTCGAAAAGCGGGTGCGGGTCGTGACACAGCCCTCAAAGTTGGGATTTCGGGACATTTTATATATTCCTAAAATCCTATTTTTCCTTTATTTTCCATGAATTTTCATGAGAAATTTAGGTTGAACTAAAATAAACTACTTGAAGGGTTTTGTAGAGGTTTAATCTAGCTATGCATAGAAATTTACGGATCAAAATTTTGTGGAACCAATAGAGAGAAATCTTACCGCGAAATTGGGTTCACCGTTGTCGCTCTGCTGACACTGCTGCTGGCCGTACGGTGGTCAGTGGCGTGCCGATGGTGCTGCCATGGTAGCGCATGCGGGGCTGGGGGCACGGAACTAGGGGTGTTGATTACTTTTTTTTTTTCCTTTCTCTCCCATATATAATATATATATTCTTTATATATATATATATATATATATATTTATATATTTATATATTTATATATATATATATATTCTTTATATATATATATATATTCTTTTTACATATATATATATATATATATATATATATATATATATATATATATATATATATATATAAAGAATATATATATGTAATATATATAAAAAAAATATATGTAATATATATATTATTATATATTATATATTATATATAATATTATATAAAAAGAATATATATATATATATATATATATATATATATATATATATATATATATATATATATAACGTTGGATGTTGATCCAATGGTTCGGATTGAATAATAGTGTAGAAACATCATTTAATGTTGATTTAGACTTTTGACCTGTTGGTAACTTGCTTTAGCAGGTCATTCTTCACTTTAATTTTTTTAATGAACACACTAAATTAACTCATATTTACTCTCTCAAAAGTCCATCCAATTTAATATTTCATAATTTTTTTTGGTTACAGGCCGTCGTGGTGGTGGTGTTGGTGGTTGTGGTGGAAAGAGAAACGGAGATGAAGAAGGAAATAAGAATCGGTCCGGATCGCGTCGAACGTCGTCGAGCCCTCCTAGAACAACGAGGAGTACCAGCTGCGCTGAGAAGAATCGGTCCGCTTCGCGTCGGACGTCGTCGAAACCTCCTCGAACAAGAAGAAGTACCAGCAGCGCCGCTCTAATTTTACTGTCCATGCCATTGTCAGAAATCTTATTTTTCATCTAATAATTTTATATTTTGTTAATAAAGCTACATGTCACGGTGGTGGTGGTGAACTGAGGAAATCGGCTTCTGAGGTCGGGCGGATCATCTGCTCACATATTTTAAAAAAAATCTGTATTGATCGGACAAAATATTTTTTACTTTTCTAATGATAATTTTTCAAAGAGAATATTTTATTTGGACGGTGAATGGCCATTCTCTTTGCTTTTAACACGGAGGATGGCCATTCTCTTTACTTTTAACACGGCGAATAGACGGAGAATGGCCATTCTCTTTGCTTTTAACACGGCGAATGGACGGAGAATGGCCGTTCTCTTTGCTTTTAACATGGAGAATGGCCATTCTCAAGGAGAATGGCTATTCTCCGTTCCTTTAACATGGAGAATGGCCATTCTCCGTTCTTTGAAAACGGAGAACGGACACTCTCTATGCTTTTAACAAAGTATGGTACATTTAGGACTGGAAATGTTCAAGTATCTCATTTTTTTTTACCAAATATTTACAGTATTTTTAATATCATTTACCATAGTACATTTATTTAATATTAAATCATTTTCAAGATAATCCGAATATCATTTTATCAGGCTTCCACTGTATGGCTGAACAAAATTTCTTGCGAATGTTTGAATATAATTAACCTACTATCAAAGAGAATTTTTCTTACATTACATTATGCATTACACTGGCATCGACTTCATACTGATGGCATCGATGTACTGATGGCCATAACAAAGGATGAACAGCCAGGATTATAATTATATTTTCACAAAAACAAGGGATGAACAGGCAGGATTACAATTTTGCTTCAGCAATAACAAGGGATGAACAGGCATTGGCATCGAATTCATACTGATGGCATCGATGTAATGATTTTTTACAGAAAGTAAAACACATTATAATCAAATAAAGTTTCAGTGATCCCAGGAATGCATCCGTAATGAGGCTACCTGTAAACCCTAGCAATGCACCCAGGACTCATGAAATCTGTGATGGGTATCTGCAAATCAAAGGAATACACCAAAATATCAATATCATCTATGAAGGCCAACTGCCAACCAAATAAACGCTTCAACCAAAAAATCATAATCAAATTAAGTATACTTCATTCCAAGTCCAATAAACTGCATATTTCACGTTACAGTAATCTGCCCAATCCACGTTAGTAATTCAACATAGAACCTGCATAATTCACAATACAATAATCCAAATAAATATCAGACCTACTCTAAATTAAAGACCATATTACATTTTCAAAACAAATTACGAACTATGCACTTAGTACAAGCAAAAAAGTTTAGTCTTAGAATATTTCAAACACAAAATTTAGTTTGTCCGCCATGACCAACAAATATTCAGAACCATATTACAAGTCAAATATTACATCCAAATTGAAATAAGAGACATTCAAAACTAAAAAGATGAATCTTCATAGCCGTCTCCATCTTCTTCTTCTTGTTTCTTTTTCTTTTTTTTCCTACTTCTTCTTCTTTCTTAAAATATCCTTCACCTACACCTTGAGAGACGGATTAAAAAAAATTATAGTCAGTATTGACTCACTTTATATGTAGAAATGACATCCAGAAACATAAATAGAAGTATCAAAGTGATGGCTAGCATTAAAGTGTCAATGTGCACAGTGTGTATTTTTACATAAGAGTTTGGGCTAGCCCCATTTACCTTCTTTACGAGGGAAGGAAAATCTTATTCTTGGTCAGCAAATTCAACCTCTATCTGGTTAATCTTATCCAGAATCAATTTCTGGTTGTCGGATATAGTCTTCATCTCTTTGAAGACATTTTCAAAGTTTGCAGCAACAAAATTGTATAGATCATCAACCCTGTCCTTAGTGTTTTTGATTCCATAAGTTGATGGTTTTCCATATGTTGATGGTTTGCTTGCAGCTGCTGCCCATTTTCCAAACATTCGAGTGAAGGTTAGTTTTCTCATGGGGCCTTTGTTTTTAATATAAACATCCCCTGCTAAGCTTGGGACAGAATATTTATTAGCCATCGAGCATACAAATCCTCCGAAAGGGAGAGCTGTCCTTGTAGTTGGTTTTTCCACGAGATGCATCATTCTACTGGACATGTAGGAACCTATATCCATCCTTTTTTCTTCCCCATATAATAAAGAAATTTTACTCTCTCGGGATGGATGGAAAACTCATGTCCAGTAGGGTTGAGTATTTGAGATACGTAGGCATGCAACAATTTATACAAAGTTTTTAATTGATCTTTGTATACATTTTGAGGGGTCTTGGCACCCATCGAAACACCTATAATCTCATGAATTACATCCGTCATGGAAATATTATCAATATCTTTCATATCAAACTCAGGAACTGGATCAAATCCATAAAATTCGTTGATGACAACAGCATTTACCCTAATCAGTTTCCCTCTCAGAAACACCAGTGGTTGATCCTCTTCTTTTTCTTTAATTTCAGCCGAAAGATTTGAGTAAAATTCTCTTACTATTGTTTGGAAGATTTTCTCAAGACAGGATTTGTTCAGTTTCTCCAATTGATAGAATTTCAATATATCCAGGAAAGCTTCATCTTCAACATCATCCATCTTAATTGATCTTTCAGGCATAACAACATTTTTCTTGAAATATTTAATGTAAATCTTCTTAGTTTTAGAGTCTTTAAATTTTTTTACCTCCTCTCCAGCCTGGGACTTATTTGATGATTGCTCTTCCTCTTTATTTTCCTCTTCTGATGAGGATTCAAAATCCACAAAGTACGCTGATGACTCTGTATCCGTTGCCACCTTAGCCTTCGCTTGAGTACGCCTTCGATCTTCATAAGTTGAGTCTTCCGACGACTCTGTATCGAAGATAGATTTTTCGGTCTTTGTCGAGCAATGAGTGTTTTTAGCCTTTTTTGCACGTGGATTGGCTGCCGTCTCCGTCTTCATCGTCGCTGCCGCCGCCGCTGCTTCCGCCGCTGCCCTTTTGGCCTCTGCCCTAGCGACCATAATCTTGGTTTTTGTCGCCCTTGTAAGTTCTGCCCTTCGGGCCTGTATCGCATCCCTTTGTGGATTCTTCCCCATCGACGACGGTCGTTGTTTCTTCGACGGCATTTTGATTAGAAGAGGGTTTGGGAGAAGGAAGAGGGTTTGAGAGAAGTAGAGGGAAAATTCGACCGTCTTATGTGACCTTGGAAAGTGAAAAAAATTAGAATAGTTTTGAGTCTTAAATTAAATTTATTACTTTTATTACTAGTATAAGACGATCGAATTTATTACTATTAAATTTAGAAAACTACTTTCCAAAATTAAATTTATTACTATTATTACTAGTATATATCCATGCGAAATCACTACATAAATCTTTGGGATTTTGAGACCCTAATTTTCAAAACTACTTTCCAAAATTAAATTTATTACTATTATTACTAGTATATATCCACGTGTTCCGTATAAATTATTAAAAATTTTGGCAAAAAAAATGTGGTGGAAATATGTTTATTTAAAAAAATTTGACAACATATTTAAGAATGTGAAGTTTAATCTCAATATTTCTATTTTTCGAATATTTGATTAAATTTTTGAAAATAAGAAGACTATGTACTCGAAAAGAGTAAAATTGAAACACTCAAAGTTGTCCTCTATTTTACTTTGTAATCATATTTAAGATGGATTTGATGGCAAGATTGACGCTGACAGCATAATCAATTCTATGACGTAACAAGTCATTGATGGGGATATCGTCGCTGATATATGGATTTGACGTAATAAGATTTGTTAATTATAAAGAGCAATACTATAGTTAGCAAATGGGTGTAAGTTGTAAGAAGGTTGTAAAAGTTTGATTGTAGCCGAAAACAAATTGAGTTAACAAAATATTATATTTCATTAAATCCCAGCTTCGTCGCCGGAACATTCTCCGGAGAAGTATACAAGAGGAGGACAAAAAACTGTAAAAAATGAAAAAAAAGTCTAGCCCTCACTGGCCTCGCGGAGGATCGCCGTAAAGTCCTGCAGGGTGCGCACACCCGCCCTATGGCACAGGCGGCGAAACGCTTCCCTCTTCTCCAGAGAATCCCGTTCCTCCGGAGTTATCGGCAACAGGTCAAAGTTGGGCGCCGGATGAAGAGGTCGAGCGATGACCTCCAATGACAACCCGCAGGAGGTCAGGAAGTCCGCAGCTGCTGCCAGCCAGTCATGGGCCGGAGGCAGCGCAGAGGGTGCTCCATACGGAGAGGCTCGACGACGACTGGAAGAAGACTCTGGCAATGGTTCCCAACCAGATAATCTTTTTGGAGCCATGTTAAATGTGCAACCTACTCAGATGAATGGGGACCCCTATGTATATATATACACGTTCCAAACCGACTCTTCCTATTCCTTATTGGAAGTTGGGGATATAATGCTACAGTTACAACCAAATGCTTACAACACTCTTACAACCTTCACCCATTGCTGACATGTGGGCCATGGCCCACATGTCAGCAATGGGTGAAGGTTGTAAGAGTGTTGTAAGCATTTGATAGTAGACTTAGCATTATTGATGTCTTTCAAGGCTTAGTTGGTTGTGCTGTTTGGCTTTTACATAGAAGGCCTAGGTTCGAGTCTGGTGTTTGGGTTCTATAGAATTTTTCTATTGTTATCATTTTTTGGGTGCTATTATATGCTTTTAACTTAGTATGGAACAATTTTTGGGACTGTTAATAGCCATTCTCCGTTCCTCTAACACGGAGAATGGTACATCTAGGACGGAGAATTGTACGTTTAGGACGGCGAATGGTACATTTAGGACGGAGAATGGTAAATGTAGGACAGAGAATGATACATGTAGGACGGAGAATATTCCATATAGGACGGAGAATGGTACATTTAGGACGGAGGTAGGACGGAGAATGATACATGTAGGACGGAGAATGGTACATAAAAGATGGAGAATGGTACATAAAAGATGGAGAATGGTACATTTAGGACTGTTCTGTAGGGTTGTGAATTTTAAATAGTTTGGCTGTTTAGGTTTGTTTTGAATCTATATAAATTGGTTTTGAAGGCTCGTGAAGATGAATTAGTTTGGCTATTTGGCTGTTAATGGCCATTCTCCGTTCCTCTAACACAGAGAATGGTATATTTTGGACGGAGAATTGTACATTTAGGACGGCGAATGGTATATTTAGGACGGAGAATGGTAAATGTAGGACGGAGAATAATACACGTAGGACGAAGAATGGTCCATATAGGACGGAGAATGGTACATTTAGGACGGAGGTAGGACGGAGAATGATACATGTAGGACGAAGAATGGTACATATAAGACGGAGAATGGTACATTTAGGACTGTTTTGTAGGGTTGTGAATTTTAAATAGTTTGGCTGTTTAGTTTTGTTTTGAATCTATATAAATTGGTTTTGAAGGCTCGTGAAGATGAATTAGTTTGGCTGTGTAAATAGATTTTAAAGGGTTGTGAAAAAGAAACCAATGTTTTCGTATCGATCACCATTAATTATGGTGAATGGCACTGATACCACTAATATGAGTGGAATTTGTACCGCCAGAATTCATTTTGAATAAGGTAAAATCTGTGTTGGGAAATGGCAAAATCTCTTGGATATGATTACACTGAGATGTTGTATTAATAGTAAAATCTGTGTTGAGAAATGTCAAAATCTCAGAAGTGAGCCGTCTTAGGCGTCATTATATCACAGTCTATTTTATTTATAAAAAATAATCATGTAAAAAATTAGTATTGACAAAAGTAAAATTTGCTCAAAATGAAGAATCGAACTCATAAAAATTATCTTGTATGTAGAATAGTAAAAAATATATATAAAGAAATGCATGCATGCATGCATGCTAATGTTTTCACCATTCACCCCAGGAATGATAGAACATATCTAAATCATTATACCACTCGTACACAGGTTCTCCTGGTACCGGGATTACATTATCAAAGGATTTTTTAAACGTCTGTATTGCATAACAAATTTTCCAGAGTTCGTCGTCGAAGATCACGTTGAAGCACCCACGTATGTCGAGCAGGCAAAGACCCTTGCAGTTGCATATGATAGATCGCAGCGTGTCTCTATTGAACATGCCGAATCCCATATGTAGGTGCTCGAGACGCGGCATCCAATCAGCCACGGCCTTTCCCTCTGCCTCATTTTTCGTGTCCAGTACGAACATGTTCCTGAGCATGAAATCCGGAGGGGGCATGTTCCTACTCAGCTTGACCAGACGGCGGCAATACTTTCCGGCAGAAATTATTCCAGTCGACGTGATATAGAGGCAGTAGCTAATGTCGAGTTCTTCTAGCACAGAAAGAAACTCCAAGTGTCTCACGAAAGTTTCATCACTCACGTCGCACTTCGGAATGTGCAGCACCCTTAGAAATTTCCCACTGTATTATAAAAATAGGAAAACATTAATATAAATTAACAAAAGTATACATAAAATTTTGTAATAGAAAAAATAAAGTATTAGAATAAGACCAAATAAAATTTTGTACTGGCCTTAAACATGCAAAAGAGAAGGCTGCTTCGTCGAGCTTGTATGCGGAGATGGACCCTAGATATCCCTTACTGCGAGCCACGAGCTTCATTACGGTCAATCTAATCTCAGCGGTTTGCTGGGTCCTCCGGCACCACTGTACCAAGTCGACGTTAGACCAATAGTCTAAGGGACCGTTGAGCGCCTTCCACCACGAATGGCAAACTGGGGCCACGTTGCACATTACCTCGTCCGCCGGCATCCCCGACAGTACCAGTATCATCGAGAGAATCTCGGTAGGGATGACGGCCCATCCGTTGCAATTGATCTTGCTCCTCTCCATTGCGACTGTTCTTCTTCTTCTTTCCTTTGTTTCTCTCTAGTCGGATGGGTTCTCTTCTTTGGAAAAGGCTATTTAACCCCTCGTTTACGCGGGTGTATGTAACCCGCTCGTGGAGGGGTGTGACTGAACAAGGCATGAATCTATTGGAAAATAACGGTAATGCCACTGTATTAATATTAGCAATTAGTCGTTTGGGCTTCCAACATATTTGGGTGATGCCATCTCCCATTATGTGGCATCTGACATGGCAGATGACATAACAGCTGACATGGCAGATGACATAACAGCTGACATGGCAAATTTTAATTCCAAAAATTAATTACCCAAATTTTTTTAATATTAATGTTAATGTCAATATTAATATTAATGTTAATATTAATGCTAATGCTAATGTTAATGTTAATGTTAATGTTAATGTTAATGTTAATGTTAATGTTAATGTTAATATTAATATTAATATTAATATTAATTAATATTAATTTAATATTAAATTATTTATTTACTATTGATGTTAATTTTAATTTTAATATTAATTTTATTGTTAAATTTTGTCATGTCAGCTGTCATATTAGCAACCATGTCATATGCCACATAATGGAAGATGGTATCACCCAAATTTTTTGGAGCAAATAGCATTTTCGTAATATTAGTTTTAATTATATTGTAATTTTTAAATTAACAGAAAAACCAATGTAGATTTAATATTAATGCTACTGTAAAATTTTTCCCGATCGTGCCTCGATACTTACGTTTGTCGACCGAGCTACCATCTTCATCATTATCAAGTTTTCACCCGAATCATCGTCTTCGCTGGGGCGTGATGCCACATTTAATATGAAGTTGCGCTCGTGCAAAGCAAGATAACAGATTCACAATAGTGTTTATAGCTCGAATTGATAACATAAGCAGCGGAAGGAAAATGTAGTATACAACAAGAATCTCTTTTATTGATAATGAACTGAAGGTTACAATGGCTCTGAATTGCCTAACATAACATGCCAATTGGCTACAACGCTCATGATCTCTCTAGCTCACAAAGGACTATATTGTTCCATAGCCAACAAGTAGTCTTCGGCTGAACATCTCCATATCGCAAGTCCGAACGCCAACGCGGTAGCTCCTCTTGAACGCTAAGGACTCCATGCCTCGGCACGTCCAAGCCGAGCCCCGCCTCGAGTCGAACATATCCTGAACTTGTCCACTACCGTGTCCCTGCGGCAGATACAGTTTGACATAATCTTAACATAAACATAGTGATCGTGCTCATCTATGTCCCATTTCGCATAGCCTGCAAGGTTAGAACTTTACATAAGAAATCATATCATTTCACTCAACCAACCAACCGTAAACTTAAACATATGCATAAGGGTGGCGGGCCATGCGCCTGCACCCTGCGCTAATTTCAGCCCACCGACCCTATCTATATGAAGGTCACGGTGTTTCGCACCATAATGCATCTTTGGCATCCTTATGTGTAAGACTATGATCGCTTCGATACGGGATACTAGTCCAATATCCGAAGGATCCCAAACTTACTGATATCATAGCTTATCACAACACTGGACGGTCGCAACCCGTCCTAATGATGTGCACCATAAATACCATACATAATTCCCTCCTTTGAACTACTCGGTTGAATTACGATGATGTGCACCATAAATACCATACATAAATACCAATATTGGACGGTCGCAACAATATAATAGCTTATTGGGTATATTATATTGATATTGCTTGTCCTCCATTCGGAGTTGACCGTTCTCGACAGGTTTTGATATTATAACTGTTGTCAGATAGTAGAACTAGACAGTATTCTACATCGTTTCTGCGGTGTAGGCTGGGACGCAAGTCTAAGGCGAGTGGCTCGTCTCGTTCTACGTCGTTTCTGCGGTGTCGTCAGCGCAGCCAACCAGTCGCTCGTTTGAAGCAAGTCTAAGGCGAGTGGCTGACCTCCTTCACCTCGTCCCTCTTCGACGTCACTGGCATCACAAGCCATCCTGGACATATAGCTTTGTTAATCGGGGTCCTTTCAACGCAAGTAGCTAGCTTCGATGCAAGTCCCTGCTTAACCTGTGCTGAAACCTTATGCACGACTATACCCTGTTTCTCCTAGGTCGAAACGGTCCCGTGGTCCCGGGTTGCTGATCGAGGAAACTACCGCCTTGTCGACAAGTTGTCCATAACCGTACGAAGACATATTTTCCTTTTAGTTAATAAGACATAGCCTATATTATCTTTGAAAACTCAATCCCTTTCCCGTGTTTGTGCCCTTGCATTTATCCTTTCATTCGCAACAACATTATCGATTTACCTAGGAAGGGGGTCGAGAAGAGGAGGGTCAGCCACTCACCTTAAGTTTACTTCAGGAGAGAGAATGGATCTTAATTCAACCATTCCCGTTCGATCGAGTCAATCGATCCCGACCGAATCGATAGCGACAGTGTTCCTTTCTCGCGCACCCCGTGGACGGAGTACGGGGCACGATGTAGGGACGGGGCACTACAGCTATAGACTAAGATGTCGTCTATGAACACTATCACGAACTGATCCAAATAGTGCATGAAGATACGATTCATGGGGTCCATGAATACGGCTGTCCAAATTGCATAACAAGGAAATCCCAATGTCCATACCTCGATCTGAATGATGTCTTCTGGATGACTTTCTCTCTGACTCTGATCTGATGGTACCCTCATGACCGCAAGTCAATATTCGAGAATACAGCCGCTCCCTTGAGCTGATCAAATAAGTCATCAATGTATGATAATCAACACATAATCTTGACGTACCATCTTTCTTCTTCACAAGAATTATCGGTGCTCCCCAAGGTGATCCACTAGCACGAATGAATCCTTTTGTTCTGAGTTCTTCAATCATCTTGTACAAGATTTCCAACTTTGAAGGTGCCATCCTGTAGACTCTCTCCGGTCCTGGTGCCGTCCCTAGAATCAAGTCGATGGTGAAATCTCTGCCTCATCGAAAAATGAAAACTCTATCTCACCGGGAATACCAAAAATAATCCTGCCAATATGGCAGTCTATTCTTGTGTATTGCTCCTTCAACCAATCCATTCCTAGGCCAAGGGACCAATTCGGCCCGCAGCAAAAGGGTCGTCGTCTAACCCAGCTATAGTCCGTGATGGCTTGACATTGCCAGTGGCCTTCACACCCTTTCACTTCTTAACAAATGCACGTGACACGGGACGGTGCTTGCTATACTTCGATAGCCCAACAAAACTCTTTTCTAATGTGTTCATGCAACGACTTGACAAGCAAGGGCTACGTCAAGCCTTGCATCGAGGGAACGTGCTGTGCACACGTTCGACTTGAACAATCAAGTTCTTTGGGTGCATAGACTTAAGCAAGAAGCAGTGAAATACGACTTAAACTACGGGACAAGCGAATGTTAATATTAATTGTAGGTCCAATTACATTTTAAATAAAAAAGAATGCAATTTTAACTTTAACTAGTTTTAAGTAAATGTTAAATCAAAAACTATTTTAAATTTTAGTATTAATATTAGTTTCAATAATATTGTAAATTTTAAATTAACAGGAATGCCACGGTATTAGAAACATAGCTAGCTGATGTCACGTTATTCGGGGCTCGGTTAGTGTTCGTCTAAACTCGTACGTGCGAAATAGTTATTAGTAATGATAACCAAAAATTGAATTTTAAGTTTAAAATCAAGTCATCTCCCACACTCTCTCTTTCTCTCTCTCTCTCTCTCTCTCTCTCTCTCTCTCGGGTTCTCTCTCACAGGTTGTGTTCCTTACACAACAGATCCCGTAGCATTAAATGCTCTGCATGCGTTATCCTACATAATTTAATAATAAACACAGATACCATATCATTAGAAGAGTAAAAGTTGTCTTGGAAGTCGTAAAAAATTACTTTGTATTGTCTTCTCAATACTTTTTTGCATTGGAGATGACTTTTTAAACTTATTGTCATTTGTGAATATAGCTGCCTATGCAAGTTATTGTCTTCTGCCTCATGCCACATAGGATACACAACACATAACAAGACAATAGGGTTTCGTAGCATTAAATGTTTTTGCATGCGTTATCCTACAGAAGAGGGCCACGTGGAGATTGCTGTTGCATGCTTCCTCATGCGTTATTAGCTACATAATTTAATAATACATGTACCCAGAAGACGAGAAAGTTGTTTTGTTGGAAGTTGTTTCCTTAAAATTATGCTTGCTCCTAGAATCACTCAAGATTTTTCATAAGCCATCAAAAGAGGGCCACGTAGCGGAGTACAAGGAAGACGAAAAGGTTGTGTTGTTGCCTTGCTGGAAGTTGTTTCTTCCTGAATAATGTTTTTTGTACCTCCAAATTGCACTTTCAAACTGTCCATCCTTACGTGGCAGCTGACGTGATATATTGATCTGGCAGCTGACGTGGCAATTTTTTTTAAATAAAACTAAAATAAAAATTAACATTAAAGTTAATACTAACACTAACATTAATATTAATATTATCGTTAACATTAACAATAATATTAATATTAACATTAACCTTAACATTAATATTAATATTAACATAAATTAATATTAACATTAAATTAACATTGATATTAACGTTAAATTATTATGTAGAAAATTTGGTAGTTAAATTTTTGGATTAAAATTTGCCATGTCATCAGTCATGTCAGATGACACACACTATTATTTAACATGCCACATCAGATGGGAGGGCTATATATTAGAGGGACAATTTGGAGGTACGAATATAGCATTACTCTTTCTTCTTGTATTGTTTCTTGTCCTTCGTTTCTTCTGCTGGTTTCTAACACACTCTATTTTCTTCAATGTCGACGTCATATGGAGAAAGTGATGAACGTGTGAAAGATTTAGTCGATGAAGAAAGCTTCCTTTCAAGAGGACTGTCAGATGATTTGGATGATGAACAAAGTTTGGAAGATGTTAACTTAGGAGACAGTAAAGAACAAGATGAAGAAAACGATGAAAGAATGCATCATAACGACGACGACGACATCAACGCAAATAACGAAATATTATTTCGCATCACCCTTTTTAATGGATTTAAGAAATGCATTATATTTTTACATCTATTTCTCATGTTTATTTTGTTTTATTCTGTTCTTAGGGACGACGGTGAATCTCTATTGGATTTCGATGCAGTGACGATGAAAAAAATATTGCAGTCTGCCAACATTAACAAAGATCCAAAACAGCTCTTAGAAGAAGATATTGTCAGTCTGCAGTTCAACTCTATTGAAGAAGCAGAGACATTCTACCGGATATATTCAAAAGCATATGGTTTCAGTATTAGAAAGAACGAGGTAAAGAAAAACAAATCTGGGATGGTGATGATCCGTAGTTGGTGTTGTTCGAATGCGGGATTCAGACACAAGAAATAAAAGGAAGCTCCAAACAGGGTTCGTGAGCCAAGAAGTGAAAGCAGAAGTGGTTGTAAAGCAATTTTTTGTATTGGGTACACCCATAAAACAAAGATGTGGTCCGTCAAAAAAATTTATGTACATCACAACCATAACCTGGCGAATGATTATGAAACAGTTTTTTTTGAGATCCCATCGTACGATATCACCCGCAGAGTTGGAAGAAATTAAGCTTATGAAGCAATCAGGTATGGGGACTGGACAGATATGGAATTTAATTGTCCAGAAGAAAGGTGGCTGGAATAAGGTTGGATGGACGAGAAAGGATTTATACAATGCTCTAGCTCAAGATAGTAGAGCACTAGACGATGTTCATGCTACGACAACACTTACATTTCTTCAATCTAAGGAGGGCAGTGACCCAGATTTCTTCTACGCGTACAAGGTAGACGAAGAATCCAGATTAACCCATCTCTTTTGGGCTGACGGTGCATGTCGATTCGATTACAAATTATTTAGAGATTCACTAGCATTCGATTCTACATATAAAACAAATAGAAGTCAAATGCCGTTGGTGGTTCTAGTGGGTACAAACAATCATGCGATGACTTGTGTGTTTGGGTTTGCAAAGATCCATAATGAGACTGTAGAGACATATTCTTGGGTTCTAGAAAAATTCCTAGAGTGTATGAATGGCAAATTACCAGTGACAGTTCTCACGGATGGTTGCAGATCCATGAATAAAGCAATTGAGGATTTAATGTCCAGCGTAGTTCATCGAACGTGCTCATGGCATATCCTAAACAATGCTGCCAAACATGTACACCGAGAGGGTTTTCACAATAAACTGAGTCTTCTGATTAAAAGGTACATCACACACTTGCTACTTTACTTTGAAGTATGTTGTTGTTACAATATCACAACTTTAGTTACTGTCCATATTTTCTAAACAGGTACTATTCAGTCGATAAATTTGAAAACCGTTGGCAGCAGATGCTAACAGATTATAATGTAGAGAACAATGAGTGGACCACTACATTGTACAGAACGAGGGAGCGATGGGCGGACACATTCCTACGTGGAAATTATTTTGGCGGTTCTACTGCAACAAATAGATGTGAATCTATGAACGTATTTCTGAAAAGGTTTTTGAATGAGAAGGTGCCACTATGGAAGGCCCTTCAAAATTGTGACTACGCTTTGGCGGCCTTACGTTACGGCCAGATGGGTAAGCATGTCAATGATAAACTCTCAACACCAGTTGTGAATCAAACTAGCATGACCGTAATAGAAGGTAAATTTGTCGCAATTTACACTAAAACGATGTTTTTAGATGTAAGGAAGGAAATCACCTGTTCTGATGCATATACTGTTCTCCATCATCACATAATAAAAGAGTCAGAAGTTTGCACTGTCCAAAAGTATATGTCGCCAAACAGTGTCAACCGGAAGGTTACATTTGATCCGGCCGACAACATCATAAATTGTGAATGCTTGTGGATGGAGACCAAGGGGATTCCTTGTAGGCATATTTTTTCAGCAATGAAGAGTTTGCAAATTGGAGATATTCCAAAGAACTTGATAAAATCTCGTTGGCTCAAGGATTGCAAAGAGAGTTATCTCTCCGGACCTGGCTCAGAAAGAAGATTCATCTACCCAGACACTATTGAGAGCAGAAGGTATGGTGGTATTCATGAACAAGTTAATCTATTTACATACTATTGTAAAAAATCAAACAAAATTCAAGAGAGGGGAACGGAGTTGACGTCGTCTGTTCTGATGGAGTTGAAAGAAATGGTGACCGATATTGGTGAAGAAGAACAAATGGTAGCTGATGCAGTTCATGGAGTGCATGAAGCTTTAAATGAGCCAAATCCGGTAGCCACAAAAGGAAGGCCTTCTCAAGGGAAATCAAGCCAGCCTACAGAAAGTCAGCCTATCCCGAAGCCTAGAGTATGTAGATTTTGTAAAAAATCGGGTCACGATTTTCGTAATTGTAAAGTACGAAAGCGAAATAGCGACAAAGAGCAAATGGAATAAAATGAAACGTCGTTGACTTAAGACAATGTCTTTCTTATGTGGCAAGATGTCATTCACACGAGACAATTAGATAAAAAATATTTTCTCCAATGCAAAAGTTTGAGAAGACAATTAGATAAAAATGGAGAATATCAAATTCCAAGTTCAAAACGAAGAATATCAAAAATGGAGAAAATATGTTCTCCGTGCAGTTCAAAACGGAGAATATCATTCTCCGTTTCAAATGACACGGAGAATATCATTCTCTGATTCAAATTAAAACAGAGAATGAACAATCTAATGTGTTTTTAACACTGGGAATCTTATTCTCCGTTTCAAATTAAACGGAGAATGTCGTTCTCCGTTCCAAATTAAACGGCAAATAGAATCCTCAATCGTTTTAATACTGGGTACGACATTCTCCGTACAGTTCAAAACGGAGAATATAATTCTCCGTTACAAATGAAACGAAGAATATCATTCTCCGTTTCAAAATAAAACGGAGAATGAACATTCTAATATGTTTTTACTTTTTAACACTGGGAATGCTATTCTCCGTGTAATTCAAAACGGAGAATTCTATTCTCCGTTTAATAAAACACGGAGAATGAACATTCTAATGTGTTTTTAACACTGGAAATGCTATTCTCCGTGTAATTCAAAACGGAGAATTCTATTCTCTGTTTAATAAAACACGGAGAATGCTATTGTGGTGTCATGGTTACAATGCTAGACTTGTATTTAAGAGGTCATTGGTTCAAATCTTGACTATAACAAAATTTTCTTTTATTTATACTTTTTTTGTAAGTTATGTATGGGGCCCATTTAAAAGGGAAAAAACTTTGATACAGGAGAGAAACTTTGATACAGTAGGGGGTATCAAAGTTTTGATACCCCTATGTATTACTGTGGGCCATCTCAAAATTTATGTGTATATATACATGTTTACACGTTTTACAAAGCAAGAGGGGACCACATGTCATACATAGGGGGTATCAAAATTTTGATACGGTAGGGGGTATCAAAGTTTTGATGCCCCCTATGTATGACATGTGGGCCCACTTAAAATTTATGTGTATATATATGTGTACACATTTTATAAAGCAGGAAGGGCCCACATGTCATACATAGGGGGTATCAAAACTTTGATACCCCCTACTGTATCAAGAAAAAAACTTTGATACAGTAGGGGGTATCAAAGTTGGCAGAATTCGAAGGGGCAGATTCATTGGTAATAATGGCATATAAATGGCAGTAGTTTGAAGAGTTTGTTCTAGTCTTACTTAGCTTTACTTGAGAAGGGGCAGATGCATTGGTATTGATGGAAATTAATTGAATTGAATTCGAAGTAGCTGCCTTTTTGGCGCATGAGTCCGAGTTGTTCCAAGCCTATAAATGGCAGTAGTGTAGAGAGTATTTGTTCTCGTCTCACTTAGCTTTTCTTGTGGAGATGGCCTCCACCGATCCTCCGCCTTGGCAAAACGCTTTCCACTTGGTTGTCAATCTCCTCGTTCGAAGAAGCTTTGGTAGTGAAGTCCTTCAGAAGACCGAGATGTGCCTGGGTTTGGATTTATTGCCATCCCACGCTCTGTCGAAGCGCCTGCACGTTGATTGGCTCGGACTATGCATGGTGTTCCTTTGCAGCCAGGAGTTCATTTCTTCTATGTGTTCCATGGGTCCGACGATGCACGGTGGTGAAGTCCTTCAGAAGACTGAGATGTGCATGGGTTTGGATTTAATATCGTTCCACGCTCTGTCGAAGCGCCCGCCAGGAGTTTATTTCTTCGACATGTTCCATGATGAAGAAGGATGCCTTTGCACGGTGCTCTGCCTCAAGGAATTCCTTTGCCTCAGTGAGTTCCTTTGCTCGGAGGATGCACGATGAAGTGACTTGCCTCAAGGAGTCATCCAACGGTTCCTATGCTCTGACGATGCACGATGAATACCACGTGGACACGAACTGAAAGACGACAGAGAACAACACTCCTTCACAGTCGAAGCTTTCAATTGAATTCCTTAAGGCAAATCACTTCATCGTTCATCGTCAAAGCAAATGGATCTCCTGAACAAAGGAACTCCGTGCATAGTCAGAGCAATGGAACTCCAAACAAAGGAACTCCGTGCATAGTCAGAGCGAATCAAAGTGCGAGCGCTCCGACAGAGTGTGGGTTTGGATTTATTGCGCTTGCACTTTGATTCGCTCTGACTATGCACGGAGTTCCTTTGTTCATGGAGTTCCATTGCTCTGACTATGCACGGAGTTCCTTTGTTCAGGGAGATCCTTTGCTTTGCCGATACATGATGAATGAT